>JAMPIV010017866.1:0-248535 GCA_024509875.1 Oreohelix idahoensis
CATATATAAATTATTAGGTAAATATGAAGCCTAACAAATAAAATTAATAAAGAGAAGAGCAATGGTAAAATGACAGTGCTGTCACAAGGAATGTACTCGAAATCCCCCTTGTTTTCTGCTTCGTCTGCAAATTGTAACGCTTTCACGTTGATATAAAAGCTTACTGTATTATTACCCGCCTTCTTCAATGAAACGTGTGCTGCATTTCTAAGAAAAACATTGAGACGTACTGCGTAATGACCTAAATTAATCCTAACATAATTATATTACGTTACCAAAACGAACGAACAGATGGACAAAAGGATAGCGAGAAGGGAGAGGCAGACAGCCTAACACGAAACACGCTTCGCGCGATACGCAAACGCTGCCATCACGCGTGTAAGTCTACATGCACTAATTTTTTTTCAGACGGACAGTGATAAAATACACTACCCTTTCCCAGAGTTAGGTTTATAAATCATAACAAACTCTTATTAGAAAAGATAACATTAGATGGGTTTACGTTTGAACACATAACAGTACCCAGACAGCACATCTTCGAAACAGGAGGTAGAAGAAATTGCATATTTTGAACGCAGCCACGTAGCTCCTTTAAATTTGTATTTTTGGGTTCCTTAGGGCTTGCTGACAAATAATATGTAAAACGTTACGCAAATAGTCCAGGAATTAATAAATTATACCCAAAATAAAATATTGGGGGTGCCTGACAGCATAAAATCATTTCTGCTCATAAGATTTTTTTTTTAACGTGTTTGAAAAAAATTTACGTTACAGAAATAGCCTACCATGTAAACTCCAAATTGATTGGAGCGCAACAAATGAAAGCCTAACCACGATTGGTCGGGCTATAAATACTATCTTGGTTGTTAGGGGAGACGGGAAAAGATAACATTTTTTCAAACACTTGTCGAAACGTGGCTCATTGGCCAGTCTCGCTGATATACACACTTGGGGGCGTTAGTTCGAGACCACTTGTTTAAAATAGCTTGATAAAGCATCAGTGCGTTGAAGCCAGCTTATATTTTGCTCAATAAAAGCCTGGAAGATAAGCAGATGGAAATTTGTGCCAGTTTGTGCCAGAATTCATTGCTAATCAACGTATCTGTGTTATTCGTATGAATTGTGGTAAGCTTGAACCATTTAATATCTTTTAATGAAAATTGAATGTGAATTGTTGATTTATGCCTGTATATATATGTGTAGTTCAGTGGCAAACGTGAGGTAAAGCCTAAAATGCTCCAGCCTGAACAGAGGGTGTCGGAGAGAAGTAAAACGGCATGGAATGGCCAAACAGTACACTGACACCTGGATGATTGACTAGAAAGAAATAATGCTGGAAGTGCAGAGGCGTAGTAACCATTAGGAAGGGTAATACTGGAATAAAGTATTTCAGATGAAGCTGACTGTTGGCCTAACGCTCTGAACGCAATGTTTGTGATGTATTGTGATCAGTGTAAAAAGAAAATATAAATTAGTTATGAAGTAGAAGGTACATCCTTCTTGATTTCAGGGACAGTGGTCTTGATGGTACTGAGCAGCACCTGGTCAGAGCTTTGCTGAATCCTGAGTCGGACAGCATACTCCTTGGTCTTTTTAGCTATCAGTGAGGTGTCTCCAGAGCCCAGAGGAGAATTCGAGCAGAGGAGTCTTCTCCTGCCGCCATCACGCAAGATAAGCAGAATTGGCCAGCTGAGCTCAACATTATGTCCCCTCATCTTGAAATGACTTTGTAAAATTAACATTAAGAGGGGAATTTACTTGTCTTAAAATCAGGAACTGTGAACATCTCCAATACTAGTCCCTAAAGACAAACTATTGAAGTCATGATGACAAATACCAACAGAGCTTGAACAAAACAAAACCAGTATTACCTCATTTTACTACTACACAACTGACACACATAGAACATTTGTAATAATATATGTCACTACAATATTCATATTAAATACATTCTGTACATAACTTGTAATTTAAATTGATTGTGATTCCTGGTTCCCTTTGTAGTTGAATCAGGACACATATTCATTCATGCCAGTAATGAATACATATTGTTATTTGAAAAGTTACGAGTGACTTCTTTAAGATATCTTTGTAGAGTGTTATATGTATGTGAGTGTCACAGTGTTGTCAAGAGTAGTGGATTAAATTAAATTGTTTATCTGTCTGTTGTTGTGACTTACACTTCATCATACACATACCCTAGACACATAACGTAGCATCACACTATTCCAGAATAATTCTGACTGAGATATATAGATATGTGGTAGCAAGTAAGGTTATCTATAATACACTACTCTTAATAGATATAGATACCTTCACAGCTGATCTCAGTCAGTACACTAAGTCCCCTATAAATATTTATAACATCCCACTTCACCACATATATTGGGGTCTCGCTCTTGGGATTTTGAATCTTTCCCTATTAAAAATATTGGGGGTAATTCACTTCAGGGAATATAAGAATTAAAAGGTATCCTTGGGTGGAATTAAATAAGGTTGAGCTCACGGTGCCTGTGTTGTCCATTAGAGATTGAATTGTTGGTTAGACATTGTATAAATTTACCTGATAGACAATGGCGGACCTGGCCAAATTTCGATCTGCTGCGGTTCAGACTGCAAAAGAGTTAGGATTAGATGGGCAAGTTATGGTTGCCTATGTCACTACGGAATGTGACAAATTTATTGAACGCGAAGAAAGAAGGTTTGAAGCCGAAAGAAAGTTAGAGGCTGAAAGGGAAATTAAGAAGTTACAATTTGAGGCTGAGGCTGAGACTAAGAGGTTGCAGATTGAGGCTGAGGCTAAGAAATTGGAGGCAGAAAGAGAAGACAAAAGATTAGCTGCAGAAAGGGAAGAGAAGAAATTAGCTGCAGAAAGGGAAGAGAAGAAATTAGCTGCAGAAAGGGAAGCAGAAAAGGAGGAGAAGAGATTACAAAGGGAACATGAGTTACGACTAAGGGAGTTTGAGTTTCAAGGCCATGCTCCTGAAAATGGTGCCAGTCCCTTTGCCTCTGATGCTACGGTTACTCAGGGAGCCTCAACCTCAGCTATGAATTTTCATTTAGATCATTTTGTTGAGAAAGACGATGATATAGAGAGCTATATAAATAGGTATGAACTATTAGCTACCACGTATGGGTTAGAGAGAGAAAGGTGGAGCTTAAAGTTATCTCAGGGACTTCGTGGGGCAGCTTATGACGTTTTTGCAAAAATGAGCAGAGGTGATCAGGAAAATTATGACATGCTAAAGCAGGCTCTTTTGTTAAGGTATGAAAAGAATGCAGAATTTTATAGGAAAAAATTTAGGAATGCTAAACTACTGTCAGGTGAAACCTATCACCAGTTCTCTGCACGAATAGAGACATACTTGGAGAAATGGACTTCTCTGGGGAAAACCCAAGATCTTAAGGAAATGGTCCTTATAGAGCAATTAAGAGAGTCCATGGCTCCAGACCTGAGAAAGTTTCTCATGGAACAAGGTGCAGAGAGGCTGGGTGAGTTGCTAAATGTTGCTGAAAGGTATCAAGCAGCTCAAGCAGAGGTAACAGGTAATAAAAAGAAACAAGTGGATAACTTTAGGGCACCACAGAACTTTAATAAATTTGATCCTAGGGATCAAAACAAAGGTAAGCACCAGTTTGATAGGCCACGGGAGGAAAAAAAAAATAATTCCCACAATTCGATGAAAGGAAATATGATGAAAGAAAATCTTTCAACCAAGGAAAAAGGTGGTGTAAGAATTGTCAGATGGACAATCATGACACTGACCGTTGCAGAAGGAAACCTGTGTATATGGCAACCCTTCAGGTCAGGTCGACCTCAAGACAGGAGGAGGATATTATGTTAGATACCACTCCAGAAGAGATGAGGAAGGCACAGGCTGGGGATAAAACACTCAAGCCTTGTTTCAGAAAATTGTCAACTTGTCATACAACTCCAGGCAAGGGAGATTTTTACATGAAAAACAAGTTGATGTATAGGAAGACTGGAGCTAGATCCAAAGGTCAGGGACAGCTGGTACTTCCTAAAAGATATAGGGCAGACTTAATAAGGAGCCTACATGTGAAACCAGATGGGGACCATGAGAAGATAGGTACCATCATTCAAAAGGTGGCTCACAATTATTATTGGCCCAAAGCAAGATGGGACATTGAGAATTTTGTAGAAAGGTGTAGCATAGCACATGAGGGAACACCCACAAGTGGGAACATGGATCAGGACCTGGACACGCCACGGGGCAAAATTAGGCCTGATAATAAAAAGAAAAATAGATTTGATAAAGTGGACCAAATGGAATGGGAAGCCCCTTTTCACGGACAAGCTTCACTTAACTGTTTTACAATGGCCACTATGCGGAGAGTGCAAAAAGATGTCTTACCCCAGGATAAGCCGAAAATCCCTCAATCGGACTTAAACAAACTGGAGGAAGAGGATGTAGAGAGGAAATCTCTCATCAAGAATTTTAAGTGGGGAGAAAGCCCCAAAAGAAAAATTGGTAGCGGTCGTTTTGTGAATGATAATTCTGGGAGGAAAAATCATCACTATAAAGCTTCGAGTGGAAGAGACCATACCGGTGCATGGACAAATAGGTCCACACAATTAAAGGTCCATATGTAGCTTTGTTAAGAACGTGGACTGATGAAAAGGCAGAGGAAAACATTACATCTTCATACCAATATGTGAATGAGCTGACCACTCGTTTAAAAACTGGCTGGAAACTTGCCAATGAAAATTTGAAACAAGCCAGGAAGAAACATGCTGCCTATTATAACAGGAAGGCGAAAGACAGAAATTTGGCTGTGGGAGAGAAAGTACTGCTTCTTTTGCCCGGGAGTCAGAATAAGTTACAAATTGGATGGCAGGGTCCATATACAGTTCTAGAGAAGGTGTCTAGAACAAATTATAAGATAGATAAGAAGGGGAAAGAAAAAATCTATCATGTGAATCTCCTGAAGAAATATTTGGAAAGAGAACATCAGGAAGAGACACACTTGTTGACCTTGTCCATCGCCATGGAGATGAAAAAGGAACCACTTTCATCATTTGAATATCCATTACACCCCTGTGAGACAGCAGCACAGGTGAAAATCAGTACACATTTAACGAAAACTCAGAAAGAGAGAGTGCAACAGGTTCTAAATAATCATGCAGAGGTGTTAACAGACCGACCAGGGCATACAAACCTATTGGAATATGATATGAAACTGATAGACCCCACACCTGTCTGTATGAAACCATATTCGATTCCGTTTGCTAAGGAGAAAGCTTTGAAGGAAGAGATAGACTATCTGTTGAAGGAAGGAATTATTTCGCACAGTGAATCTTCGTATAGTTCCGGTGTTGTACTCTTAAGGAAGCCCTCTGGAGAACATAGACTCTGTATAGATTACAGGAGACTGAATGCTATTACAGAAGGACAGGTGGATCCATTGCCGGATACAAATCAGCTGTTTGCCAGACTAAATAAAGCTAAATATTTCTCAAAAGTGGATCTGAGTAAAGGATACTATCAGATTCCAGTAAAGCCTGAGGTTAGACCATACCTAGCTTTTAGTACCTCAGAAGGACACTATGAGTTTAATAGATTGCCATTTGGATTGAAGAATGCGCCTAGTGTCTTCTCTAGAATGATGAGAAAATTGTTGGATGTAAACATTTCGGAGGAACGTAATGAATCCCTGAGTTGCCTCTTTGATTGAGGATATTCCGAATGTTTCATACAGGATAATAAGAAGATTATGGGATCCACTACGAAAACTCTGCTATCACCAGGTATATGTTATCTCCTCATAACGTACATTTTGAGGGAAATATAATGTTCTCTGGACATGTCATTGCGCAGACTCAGAGAAGAGAAATGGTGAATACGGGTTGCGAAGCAGCATTAAGACAAGCACTCACACTTGCGGCTGTTCAGTAACATAACCGAAATATATTATTGGTTGTAGAAGTCTGAGGCAGATTTCATGAGTAGTGCCTACTCTGAATGGACCCAACTACATAAAACCATGATAGCACCACAGCAGAGTAAAGTCAAGTTGACTTACATTTATCTATGTGTATATAGAATAAAGGACTGACATGGGATGTCTGTTTTAAGAGGGGAGGTGTCGTGAAATATTCTAATCCACATATATAAATTATCAGGTAAATATAAAGCCTAACAAATAAATTCTAATAAAGAAAAGAGCAATGGTAAAATAACAGTGCTGTCACAATGAATGTACTCGAAATCCCCTTTGTTTTATGCTTCGTCTGCAAATTGTAACGCTTTCACGTTGATAGTAAAAGCCTACTATATTATTACCCGCTTTCTTCAATGAAACGTGTGCTGTATTTCTTGGAAAAACAATTGAGATACGCAAGCTGAACAATGACCTAATTTTAATATTTCATTCATTCCATTTTATACACGGCGTAACTAAAGACAGATGGACTAAAGGATAGAGAGAAGGGAGAGGCAGAAAGCCGAACGCATGCAAAATTAAACACGCGTCTCGCTATTAATGCCACCCCAACAAGCGTAACGCGATACACAATTACTACTATCACGCGTGTAAGGCCACATGCACTAACTTTTTCGGACGGACAGTGATAAAAACACTAACCTTCACAGAGTTAGGTTTTAAAATCCTGAAAAACGCTTATTAGAAAAGATAACATTAGAGGGGTTTACGTTTGAAAACATTACAGTACCCAGACAGCACATCTTCGAAACAGGAGGTAGAAGAAATTGCATATTTTGAACGCAGCCACTTAGCTCTTTTAAATTTGTATATTTGGGTTCCTTAGGGCTTGCTGACAAAGAATATGTAAAACGTTATGCAAATAGTCTAGGAATTAACAAGTTATAGCCAAAATAAAATGATGGTGCTGTCAGACAACACCCAAAATCAGAATCGCTCAGTGGTAGATTTTTTTAAACCACCATTGTACGGGAAATGGGCCACAAGTTACATTTGAACTGATTGGCTGGAATGATATGTAAGGCTAAACACGATTAGTCGGACTATAAATGCTATCCTTGGTTGTTAGGGGAGACGTAGGAAGGTAAAATTTTTTCAAACACTTGTCGAAACGTGGCTCCATTGGCCAGACTCGCTGATATACTCACTTAGGAGCGTTAGTTCGAACCACTAGTTCAAATAAGCTTGATAAAGCAACAGTGCGTTGAAGCCAGCTCATATTTTTGCTAAATAAAAGCCTGGAACATAAGCAGATGGGAATTTGTGCCAGTATTTGTGCCAGAATTCATTGCTAATCAACGTATCTGTGTTTGTTTCCATGAATTGTGGGACCGTGGTCTTGACGTTATTGAGCAGCACCTGGTCAGAGCTTTGCTGAATCCAGAGTCGGACAGCATACTCCTTGGTCCATTTAGCTATCAGTGAGGTGTCTCCAGAGCACAGGGGAGAAATCGAGCAGAGGAGTCTTTTCCTGCCGCCATCACGCAAGATAAGCTGATGTGGCCAGCTGAGCTCAAAATTATGTACCCCCATCTTAAAATAACATTGTAACATAAACTTAAGAGGGGAAGTAAATTGTTTTAATATCAGGAACTGAGAACATCTCCAATACTAGTTCCAATAAAGACAAACTATTGAAGTCATGATGACAAATACCAACAGAGCTTGAACAAAACAAAACCAGTATTACCTCATATTACTACTACACAACTGACACACATAGGATACTTTTAATAATATATGTCACTACAATATTCATATTGAGAAATTCTGTACATATAACTTGTAATTAAAATTGATTGTGATTCCTGGTTCCCTTTGTATTTGAATCAGGACACATATTCATTCATGACAGCAATGAATACATATTGTTATTTGAAAAGTTATCAGTGACTCCTTTAAGATATCCTTGTAGAGTGTTTTATGTATGTGAGTGTCACAGTATTGTCAAGTGTGGTGGAATAAATTAAATTGTTTATCTGTCTGTTGTTGTTATGACTTACACTTCATCATACACATACCCTAGACATACAACGTAGTCATCACACTATTCCAGAATAATTCTGACTGAGATATATATATATGTGGCAGCAAGTAAGGTTATCTATAATACACTACTCTTATTAGATATAGATACCTTCACAGCTGATCTCAGTCAGTACACTAAGTCCCCTATAAATATTTATAATATCCCACTTCACCACACTGTTTTAAATGGTTTTCTTGTTAAGATGGATTCTTTTAGTGCTTGTTTTGTTTGCTGGTTCACTGGACAGCCCTGAAACCTGGCACTGTGGTTCCCTTTACAATTGATACACTTTCTGTTCCCATTCGCCTTTTTGTAGTTGGTATCTGCCTTTGCCTTTTCACACTGTAGAGGGGTGAGTACTGGAGCAGTATCTACAAACTGTTTTACCCTTACAGTGGTTCCTTCCGTGGCCGAATTTCAAACAGTTGGAGCATTGTAGCACAGGGGGAATGTAAGCTTCTGTATTCTTTTTAATTTTCGCAAATAGTAGTGTTTTAGGGGTTTCCCTCCCTTCTGTCGTTATTACAACCACTGGGGTTACAATACTTCCTTTCACCGTTATTCTGTCTACGTGTACCAGCTTTATGTCTGGATTCTGTTTTGCGATGTTGTTCCTAACTTCCTCGCTTGACAGGGTAGTGTTTATCCCCTTTATCACACATCTTCTTGTCTCTTTTGCTAGCTCTATCTTCACTTTTATGTCGTGTGCAAGAGTCACTGTATTTGCTTCTACTTTTAGTTCCTCTAACATCTGTATGTGTCGATTTCAAATTTGCCGCTGTTTATATAGGCGTAGTGCGATCGACCGATAGTGTATTTACGTCATCCAGTACTTGGCCAAAATTGGACCAGCCTCTCGAGAGCGGATTTTTGTAGTTTGTGCTTTTTCCACTACACAAATCTTCTCCTTTCTCTTCAACTGTAGTGGATTTGATGGTATTGTATGATTGTGATCTTACTTAATGTGATGCATGAGGTCAGCTGTGAAGGCTCCTGAGATAAATGTAGCTGTGAATTTTCAGAAGGCCCTTCTTGCTACCACTACGACCTCACACCTATCTTTTTTTTTTTTTTTCTGATGAATGTGGCTACGTTAAAATTCTAGGGTAATGATATGTAATGTGTTGTGGTAGTTTACATACACACACACAGATATTTAATAAGTCTAATAATATTAATAAAATGTTATGATACACTGAACTAACTCAAGCTGTGTAAAATTTTTGATAATAAATTTTCTTTAAGTTTATTTGTTCTGAACCAAGGTTTTATTTTGGTCAGAACATATGAAAGGTTTTGCAATTATTAATGAAATGCATGAATATATGGCATAATAAATGAAAGGAGTGTACATATGTATTTTACAAGACTAGTTAATATTACTACTGTTTATGGTTGTAATTTTGCTGGGAGAACGTTTAATGGATGTGCTGTTGGAGTGGCCTCATCACTCCCTGTCTATGGCGACTACACATTGTCCATTTATTGATGATATTATAATTGGTGTGTTAGAATTTAAGTTGGTGAGTATTCAGCAGTCCAGACGCTCACGTATCTTGAATGAGTAATCTGGTGCTGGAATCAGGTGGCCCCACCTCTCCGTGCTTGGGGGCAATATCAGGCTGCTCTGCCAAAATATAAACTGCACGGGTCCACTCTTGTAATATTCAACACCTCATTTGACACCACATTGGTGCCAAATAAAAACTCACAGTTCTGCAATAAAGTATTGGTCATGTGTCAGAATTCCATCCTCTAAACCATTTCTGGACACAACACCACACACAACAACAACACCACATAGACGGGTCAGATCTCTTTGACCATACAACACATCTTACCAAGTTGGTTTCACATAGGATAAGTTCTCCCAGACTACATATTCTGAAATATGTTCATTAGCTTCCTGCCATAGAATAGGATAGGTGATATGTTCCACTGATCTCAACACTTGATCTGTCTTTCATAATCCTTGCTAGAGTTTATGTATTTTATTTGTCTCTAGACCCTGAACTGGGGCGGGGGGTCTAGAGCGAATCCTTACTTGTTGTAAGGGATAGATTTTGATATGGCAGTATCAAATCACTCGAAACATTAAACAAATATTAAAATATACAAAGAAATACTTTCAGTCTTACCAGAATTATGAATATAGAACACAGTTATCTGCTAGCAAAACTCAGCTGAGCTGCTGCCTTTAGTATGGCGTCCCTCTAAATATTTCAGTTAGCTTCTGGGAATTACACCACTTAATAATTTACTGTGTCTACAAGGACAACTTATGACGAATGGCAAAAATGCGCGTCTGAGCGCCGATAATATATTCATCTATGGCCAATCACCGCCTTTTTTCCTTTTCAAATTCAAACCTCCTACCAAAAAGTCATTTCAGTCATACCTCAGTCAAGTATGCATTATTGTCTGTTGGTCCGTCTGTCTCTACTTGCGTTTCACACAAAAAAACACACTTGTTTTTTGAACCAACTCTGCCTTCCCCTACACAATTTTGCCTTTAAAGTTATTTTTAGCCACAATTCTCCACCCCATCCCGTCTCTTTCATTCCAGCTAGATTTTAGCACTTGAGTCTCAAGGCTGCAGTTTTTGAAAATTAGGGACATTTTTGTTTCAATGCAGTCGCTCGCTGATATGAACAACACAGTCTTTTGTCAATATCTTTCTTATTATCTATCCGTCTGTATAAATGAAAGCATATTATTTCACTGCTCAAGATGGGCCATCCGGCCAGCTAGGTTTTATATTCCTAACATTATTATTAAGAAAAGTTACTTTTCAAGGTTATTTGGTTTTTTGAAATAATTTCGAGCATCTTTTGTAATGCGTTCGTCACTGCATTCAAATAAACGGACTAAGTTATCGCATAAGGGTCCAAGAAATCACTGTTGCGTATAATAGCTAAGGTCCCTTTTGTCGATTTCTTTACCTTGTGTCAGCTTGGGGACGTGACTTTTCCTCCTTTCCCCACCAATTGCGTCTTTTAGCCTTGCTAGTTTCAAGCACGCGTTTCAGTCAGATTTTTCCCTTTGATCTTCGTTCTCATCCCGTTCCAAGGGTAACGTTTTGCCTTCACGTCTAACAATTTAATTTCCATGGCGGGTGATGACCCGCGGCGTGGGCGATCATGTATTCTAGTAGCTTACTGTAAAGAAGTTATACGGCCACCAGTGTAAAGAAGTTATTTCTTACTACACCTGTAGTACACCACTGTAAAGTTCTGTTGTTTGCGACTCCACTGTAAAGAATCGAGTGTGGTGTATAGAACCTCACTGTAAAGTATGATGGCTGGTAGTACTGTTGTATTCAAAGAGGTGCTGTCACCGTGAAGACAGACACAGGTCAACTCGACCTACACAGGGTAGTGTAAACATTGAAGTGAGAGTACATTGTACGCGAATGGTAGAATGGTTCTGAAGAGTTGACAACTTGGTAACAATATATTCATACTCTCACATGTAGAAGTCAAGGATTACTGGAACTACTGTGTTCTTTTTATAATATTTAATGAGACGCACACTGGAACAGTACGTGTATGGTTACAGAAACACATGACGACATAAACAGCATGGTGTTGATCAGTGGTGTATCATCTTAAGTTAGCATACATGCTGGATAACCTCATACTGGAACATTTGTAGACAAGCATTCAGAGTTCCATAATTAATACAAATAGATATCAGGTTGTACTGACAGATCACGTCAGTTTATACATAATGTTCATAGTGACTCTTGTACAGAATCTCTCTTAGCATGAGTGTAGCTTGTACTCTAGCGTAGATTCTTTCAAATAGCATTCAGCACATATCCTCGGAGTAAATGCTAAATCTCCCATAATAGATCTTTCTTTCATAACTGTGATCTCTGGATCATTATCGGGTAGTAAGGGACAACCCTGTTCTCTGATGAATGATTGACAATAATTCGGATTCCAAGATGGCTTCCTTGGTTCTTAACATCGCTCACACAACGGTGAGATGACAAAACTTCTAGAAAGATTCAATTCATAAGGGTATCAAAGTTTCCACCAATATCAGCATTATCTGTCCTCATAATTGCTGTGTAGAAACATTCTTAGTGCTGCTAAACGATATGTCGTTCTGACATCTGAACATAAGTAGATTCATGTAGGCCTAAACATAACCCATCGTAAGCCTAGGAACGAAGTCAGTAAAAGTACGTTTACCTTGGCCAAGAATCAATAGCAAGCACAAAAACACTTTTCTGGCGTAATAGAAATAATACTGGGGAACACATAGACTAAAACAGTCCTAGAAGACACAATCTTCTTCCCCATGATAACTTGAGATCACAAAACTTTGGACCGCCCGACATTGGCGTCCCGCCAGACTCCATAACCGAAGAACACACTCTCTTATCTTCATCCGCTCAGAGTGTAAGAACAAATAATCCAGCCCAGACACACAAAGATAACATGATATAAGACGGAATCGTCTCAAACAGACAAACAGTAAACCTAGATTCGGACTTTCAATATTCCTGCAAAACCTTAAGCGAGAACAATCTGTTTCCAGCTATAATAGAAAATCTAGATTCCTCCGCTTGTTCAATCCACGGAAACAAAACAGGAACCGATCACTCAAAGAATAAAATACACATTTACTATTCTGAGTTATTCCTCTTTCTTAAAAGTTGTAAGTTCATAAATAAATATCCTTTTATCAAACAGATAGTTACATTTTCATTTGTAATCGTATCAACTGTAATCTGTGCGACATATAAAAAATATGTACGCAACAGACTACCGCAACCCCCGGGAAAAAAAATGAAAATTTTTTTTTTCTCTCTCTCTGAGAGCCACATAAAATAGGCCCCCCAACGCACATATGATGCGCAGATGAGAAGTATCAAGAATTTATAAAGCCAGATTAAGGCAAAGAATGAGAATATATATCTCAACAACTTAGAGAAAGTATTTCTCTAAGTGTAAACATTTCCAGGGAGTTGCCACCAATGCCTACTACCATATTGGCAATGACACAATGTATACAATAATTTCAATAATCATTTCCTATTAGGTATCATAAGTTCACGATTGGCAAAAGAAACATCATCAAAGAATTAGCAGTGAATCAAAATAAGTGAACCGCTAAGTATTTATACAATCACCAAATCATATATTACAAATGTGTACACATTTTGATATAGAAGAAAAAGAATAACTGATGTAAAGTTATACATGTTAGGAAAGTCCAATATTTAACAGTTAAGTGGCATCATGTGGGCATCTCGACAGAATGTCCGCCATCACATTTTCTGAACCACGGATAGCTCGTACCGAAAAATGAAAAGGTTGAAGAGCGATCGCGTATCGAGTTGATCTCGAGCTCTTCAAGTTCTTACTTTGGATAGCAGTAAGAGCTTTCTGGTCAGTTTCCACTATGAAATGTGCACCAAGAAGGAATCTTTGAAGTTTGAGAATTGACCAAACCATCGCCAATAATTCCCGGTCTAAAACCGAGTAATTCCTTTCTGCAGCATTAAGTTTTCTGGATATGTACATTACAGGATGCAGAGTTCCAGAGTACTCTTGCATTAGTGCCGCTCCAATCCCAGTGGATGAAGCGTCACTACGAAGAACAAATGTCTTATCTGTAGTAGGTAACACTAAAATAGGTGGTGTTGAAAACATAGTTTTGATCTTATCTAGTGATAATTGGCATTCCTGAGACCAGTGAACCATATTAGGCGACCCTTTCTTTAGTAGTGTCGAAAGAGGTGCCATGATAGAGGACAGATTCGGAATGAATCGTCCATAAAATTGTATGAGACCTAAAAGACTTCGCACTTGCTTTTTAGTCTTAGGGATAGAGATGTTAAGTATTTTAGTGATATTATGGTCCTCTGTCTTCAGGAAACCATGACCTACTCGATGGCCTAGGAAAGCAATTTCGCTAAAACCAATGCAAGCTTTCGATGGTTTTGCTGTCAGGTTATGCTCGCGTAGAGTTGATAACAATTCAACTAACCCTGAATAGTGATCTTCCCAAGTATCGCTAAAAAGACAGATGTCGTCTAGATAAGCAATGACATCTGACCGATACGATAGGATTCGACGCATCATGCGTACGAATGTAGCTGGTGCGTTCATAAGGCCGAAAGGCATAAAATTCCATTGGAAAAGGCCTCTAGGAGTAGAAAAAGCGGTAAGAGGTTTGGCGCGTTCGGATAATGGAACTTGCCAATATCCTTTAGACAAATCAAGTTTAGTGAAAAAATGAGATTTAGAAAGTCGAGTAAGTAGCTCTTCTAGTAAAGGCATAGGTTCAGCATCAAACTTTGTCACTTGATTCAATTTGCGATAGTCAACGCAAAGACGTATGTTATTGTCTTTTTTTCGAACAATAACCATCGGCGAAGAATAAGCAGAAGTGGATGGTTCGATTATTTGTAAATCTATCATTTCATCTAACTCCTTTTCAACCTGTGCTTGAAAATGTATAGGGATAGGGTAAGGTCTAACCCTAATAGGAGTATGTTCAGTTAGAATAATGTCATGCTCAATGACATGAGTTTGCCCAGGGATGTCAGTGAGGACATCCTGAAATGTTTGTAACATAACCGAAACCTGTCGCTGTTCTCCTAGAGACAAATCAGGAGAAACAGTAACGTCTTTCCATGATTCACTAGAATGAAGTGGGATCATTGGAAGCGGAAGATTAACATCCGAAAAACTTGTTTCCTCATCCTGTATAACGGACAGTGATGAGTATTGACCATGTTGAACTGGAGAATCGTCCGTTGCCTGGAAAATAGGCTGTAAATAGTCAGGACGTTCATGGAATTCCGTAAGCATATTGATGTGGAAGGTTTTATGCTTCCCGTTAATATCGACAATATAGTCAACATCTGAAATTTTCGATATTATATCGTACGGACCTTTCCAAGAAATAAGGAGTCTATTTTCCCTACAAGGTAGCAAAACAAATGCTTTGTCACCAGGACAAAGTTGTCGTAAAGTTCTTTTCTTATTAGCAAATTGCCTTGCCTTCTGTTTAGCAAATTCAGAAGAGGACGTTGCTAATTTGCATGCTTCGATAATTTTTTCTCTCAGCGTGATGACATATTCGTAAGAGGATTTTGTGTCATCGTCAATATTGTCCGCTGTTATGAGATCATGAAGCAAAGACATAGGGCCGCGCGGTCGCGCGCCAAAGACAAGTTCAAAAGGAGAAAATCCTGTATGTTCATTGGGGACCTCCCTGTAAGCGAAGAGGGCCGCGGGTAGAACCCTGTCCCAATCTTGAGGATGATCCTCAGTTATCTTTCATAATAAGTTCTTAAGTGTTCTATTTAGCCGTTCTACCATCCCATTGGACATAGGATGATAGATGCTACTCAAAGATCTCTCTATCTGTAGAGTAGACATTACTTGAGACATGGTATCCGATATTAGTTGGGTGCCATGATCTGATAATATTTCTCCGGGGAATCCCAGGCGAGAAAATATAAGCCAAAGAGCATCTGCAATGTCAGCAGTAGTAATGCTCTTCAGAGGGATAGCCTCTGGCCAACGTGTGCACATGTCCACACACGTTAAGATAAATTGATGTCCTCTAGCAGATTTGATCTTAAATGGACCAATGATGTCTATCGCCATTTTCTGAAATGGTCGAATAGGAATGTCTGCAGCCTGAATGGGCGCAGCATGACGAGGACCTTTGGATTTGACTTCTTGACATACTTTACAAGATCGACAATAGATCCGTATGTCCTTATTCACGAAAGGCCAAAAGAAAGCCGCAAGAACTCTTGACTTTGTACGGGAAAAACCCATGTGTCCAGCACACTGAGAGTCGTGTGCATGTTGTAAAATTTTAACTCTCAATTTCTTGGGTACTGTGGTGAAGTGGGATGTTATAAATATTTATAGGGGACTTAGTGTACTGACTGAGATCAGCTGTGAAGGTATCTATATCTAATAAGAGTAGTGTATTATAGATAACCTTACTTGCTGCCACATATGTATACCTCAGTCAGAATTATTCTGGAATAGTGTGATGACTACGTTATATGTCTAGGGTATGTGTATGATGAAGTGTAAGTCATAACAACAACAGACAGATAAACAATTTAATTTATTCCACCACACTTGACAACACTGTGACACTCACATACATAAAACACTCTACGAGGATATCTTAAAGGAGTCACTGATAACTTTTCAAATAACAATATGTATTCAGTGCTGTCATGAATGTATATGTGTCCTGATTCAAATACAAAGGGAACCAGGAATCACAATCAATTTTAATTACAAGTTATATGTACAGAATTTATTAATATGAATCTTGTAGTGACATATATTATTAATAGTATCCTATGTGTGTCAGTTGTGTAGTAGTAATATGAGGTAATACTGGTTTTGTTTTGTTCAAGCTCTGTTGGTATTTGTCATCATGACTTCAATAGTTTGTTTCTATTGGAACTAGTATTGGAGATGTTCTCAGTTCCTGGTATTAAAACAATTAAATTCCCCTCTTAATTTTTTTTTACAATGTCATTTTAAGATGGGGGTACATAATGTTGAGCTCCATGGCCACACTCTCTTATCTTTCGTGATGACTGCAGTAAAAGACTCCTCTGCTCGATTACTTTAATGAGTTCTGGAGCCACCCCACTGGTTGCTATATGGACCAAGGAGTATGCTGTCCGCCTCTGGCTTCAGCAAAGCTCTGACCAGGTGCTGCTCAATAACTTTAAGACCACGGTCCCTGAAACAAGAAGGTTGTACCTTCTACGTCAGAACTAATTTATACTCTATTTCTACACTGAGCACAATACATCACAAACATTGAGTTCAGAGCGTTAGGCCAACTGTCAGCTTCATCTGAAATACTTTATACCAGTATTTCCCTCCCTAATGGTTACTACGCCTCTGCAATTCCAGCATTATTTCTTTCTAGTCAATAATCTAGGTGTCAGTGTACTGTTTGGCCATTCCATGCAGTTTTACTTTCCTCCGACACCTTCTGTTCAGGCTGGAGCACTATAGGCTTTACATCATGTTCGCTACTGAACTACACATATATACAGACATAAATTATCAATTTACATTCAATTTTCATTAAAAGATATTGAATATTTCAAGCTTACCACAATTCATGGAAATAATAAACAGTTTCGTTGACTGGCAATGAATATAGCACAACTCCGATCTGCCGATGTCCCAGGCTTTATTTTATAAAAAATATACACTGGTGCTCAACGCACTGCTTCTTAGTAGGTTTATTACAAGATGTGGCAATGAACAGACGCTCTGAATTGAGTATATTCGCAGCTCTACCCAATCAAACCATGTCTACACATCTTTTCAAAAAAGTACCCCTTTTCACGTTTCCCCTGACAACACAAGATAGTATTTATAGCCCGACCAATCGTGTTTAGTCTTACATTTGTTGCGCTCCAATCAAATAGGAGTTAACATGGTAGGCTATTTCCGTAACGTAATGTTTTTTCAAACACGTTATAAAAAAAATTTTATGAGCAGAAATGATTTCATGCTGTCAGGCACCCCCACTATTTTATTTTGGCCATAACTTGGTAATTCCTAGACTATTTGCGTAACGTTTTACATATTCTTTGTCAGCAAACCCTAAGGAACCCAAATATACGAATTTAATGGAGCCAATATGCATTTTCTTCTAGGATAGTCGTGCTGTTACTACCTTCTCACTTCCAAACTTGAGGGTGTCTGGGTACTGTCATGTTTTCAAACGTAAACCGGTATAATGTCATAATTCCCAATAAGCGTTTTTCAGGATTTTAAAACCTAACTCTGGTATGGGTAGTGAATTTTATCACTGTCGATTTGAAATAAAGTTAGTGCATGTGGCCTTACACGCGTGATGGCAGCAATTGTGTATCGCGCGACGCGTGTTTAGTGTTGCATGTGTCCTGCTTTCTGCCTCTCCCTTCTCTCTATCCTTTAGTCCATCTGTCTTTTAGTTACGCCGTGTATGGAATGAATGAAATATTAAATTTAGGTCATTGATCAGCTTGCGTATCTCAAGGTTTTTCCAAGAAATACAGTACACGTTTCATTGAAGAAAGCGGGTAATAATACAGTAGGCTTTTACTATCAACGTGAAAGCGTTACAATTTGCAGACGAAGTAGAAAACAAGGGGGATTTCGAGTACAGTCATTGTGACAGCACTGTTCTTTACCATTCTTCTTTCCTTTTATTAAATTTATTTGTTAGGCTTTACATTTACGTTTTAATTTATATATGTGGATTAGAATAATTCACGACATCTCCCCTCTTAAAACAGACATTATATGTCAGTCCTTTATTCTATATACACATAGAGAAATTTATTATTATTTCTGGGGTTTACGGTGATTCTCATCACACGGATGGCGGCTTAAAAAATCCGCTCCCAAATTTGTTTTTCCAGATATATACTCAATGCTAAAATTATATGGAGCCAAAAGTAAGGACCATCGGAGTAACCTAGAGTTCTCATGCCTAGCCTGTGCTAGAAACGATAAAGGTTTGTGATCCGTTTGCAACTTAAATGCCTTCCCATACAGATAAATATTGAATTTCTTTATTGCCCATATTACTGCAAGACATTCTTTTTCGCTAGTTGAGTAGTTGATTTCAGCTTTATTCAACTTTCTGCTAGCATATGCCACTGGGCTTAATTCCCCATCCAATGCATCTGATTTCTGTAGTAGAGTTGCACCTAACCCAATATTACTGGCATCCGTCCTTACTATGAATTCTTGACTTAAGTCAGGTAATTTCAAAATAGGTTTACTTGTGAGCTTTTCCTTCAATTCTTGGTAAGCCATTTCACATTGTGGTGTCCATGTAATGCGATCTGGATGTCCTTTACGTGTCAAATCAGTTAACGGTGCACATATGGAATTAAAGTTTTTGATATACTTCTGGTAGAAACCACATAATGAGACAAAGGATCTCACGTCCTTCTCGGTTTGTGGTCTCGGGGCTTTCTTTAGTTTCTCTAAATTCTTTGGGTCAGGGGTCATGTTTCCCTGATAAACTGTGTGTCCCAAAAATTCCAATTCTTTACATCCAACGCAACATTTGGTTGGTCGGGCTGTTAAATTTGCTTCCCTAAGTCGATTAAACAGCATGTTCAGAGAGTCAATGTGTTCCTCAAATGTTTCTGTTGCTATAAGGATATCATCCATGAAATTTGTTATACATGGATTATTCAGAGGGTCCAATAATTTTCTCATCATTCTAGAGAAGACACTAGGCGCATTCTTCAATCCAAATGGCAATCTATTAAACTCATAGTGTCCTCCTGAGGTACTAAAAGCTAGGTATGGTCTAACCTCAGGCTTTACTGGAATCTGATAGTATCCTTTACTCAGATCCACTTTTGAGAAATATTTAGCTTTATTTAGTCTGGCAAACAGCTGATTTGTATCCGGCAATGGATCCACCTGTCCTTCTGTAATAGCATTCAGTCTCCTGTAATCTATACAGAGTCTATGTTCTCCAGAGGGCTTCCTTAAGAGTACAACACCGGAACTATACGAAGATTCACTGTGCGAAATAATTCCTTCCTTCAACAGATAGTCTATCTCTTCCTTCAAAGCTTTCTCCTTAGCAAACGGAATCGAATATGGTTTCATACAGACAGGTGTGGGGTCTATCAGTTTCATATCATATTCTAATAGGTTTGTATGCCCTGGTCGGTCTGTTAACACCTCTGCATGATTATTTAGAACCTGTTGCACTCTCTCTTTCTGAGTTTTCGTTAAATGTGTACTGATTTTCACCTGTGCTGCTGTCTCACAGGGGTGTAATGGATATTCAAATGATGAAAGTGGTTCCTTTTTCATCTCCATGGCGATGGACAAGGTCAACAAGTGTGTCTCTTCCTGATGTTCTCTTTCCAAATATTTCTTCAGGAGATTCACATGATAGATTTTTTCTTTCCCCTTCTTATCTATCTTATAATTTGTTCTAGACACCTTCTCTAAAACTGTATATGGACCCTGCCATCCAATTTGTAACTTATTCTGACTCCCGGGCAAAAGAAGCAGTACCTTCTCTCCCACAGCCAAATCTCTGTCTTTCGCCTTCCTGTTATAATAGGCAGCATGTTTCTTCCTGGCTTGTTTCAAATTTTCATTGGCAAGTTTCCAGCCAGTTTTTAAACGAGTGGTCAGCTCATTCACATATTGGTATGAAGATGTAATGTTTTCCTCTGCCTTTTCATCAGTCCACGTTCTTAACAAAGCTTCGAGTGGACCTTTTATTGGCCTTCCAAACAATAATGTTGCCGGGGCCATACCGGTTGAACTATGGGGTACCTCCCGATAAGCAAAGAGGGCGGCGTGCAGGTACTGGTCCCATGTATCTGGTTTTTCGTGTGCCAACTTTCTCAGGATCGACATCAACGTGCCGTTAAATCTTTCCACTTGGCCGTTCCCTTGGGGATGGTACACACTACAATGGAAGTGTTTGGCCTGGAAGATCCTGAAAACTTCTTCAGTTAGTTTCCCCTTGAACTGAGAGCCATTATCAGTCAAGATTTGATTGGGAAAGCCTAACCTTGTGAAAATTGTGAGCAATGCCTCTGCCACATGTTTAGAATCAATCGATGACAGGGCTACTGCCTCTCCCCACATAGAACAAGTGTCCACCAGAGTCAGAATGTAGCTGTTCCTTCTCTTGGTTCGGGTGAGAGGTCCCACAAGATCCACGGCAACTCTCTCAAAGGGTGTTCCCACTATGGGCATTTCCCCCAGAGTTGCTGGTGCAGTCCAATGTTTAGGTGCTACTCGTTGGCACTCTGGACAGGATTTTACATATCGTTTGATATCTTCAGTTATTCCTGGCCAGAAATAGTGACAAGCTATTCGCTGTCCTGTTGCGCTGATTCCCATATGACCACTGAAGGGAATCGCATGCCCTAGTTCCAACACTTTAGTCCTATATGAAGTGGGAAGGACCAGCTGTCCGTGACCATTGGATTCAGATCCAGCCTTCCTATATATCAGTTTGTTCTTCATATAAAACTCTCCCTTGCCTGGAGGTGTATGAGATTTGGGCAACTTCTTGAAACATGGCTTGAGTGTTTTGTCCTCAGCCTGTGCCTTCCTCATCTCATCTGGGTGAGTATTTATTGGATTATCCTCCTCCTTTTTAGACTGTGATCTGGTCTGCACTGTTGCCAATATCACAGGTCTCTTGGGATTCCCCAAGAAGACATATCTACACCCCAATATCAGAGGGTAGATTGGCTCATTTATCACTGCTGCTTTTATGATTCCTTCCACATATCGCGTTTTCACTTTTATTCGGGCGACGGGAAGTGTCATGGTAGCTACATCCTTGGTTGCAGTTTGAATCTCCACTGTTTCTGTGGTGTATTGATCGGCCTGCACCAGGTGAGAACTCACAACGGAATCGTAATCTAAACCGGTATCATATAAACACCTTATAGTGACACCATTACAGATGACATCTTCACACACTGGGGGGTGGTATGGTTCCTGTAGTTCTTCAGGTTTGACCTTCTTTTCCTTTTTCCCCGATGTCATAGCAGCACAATGAGGAGGTTTCCTTCTACAATGGTCAGTGTCATGATTGTTCATCTTACAATTTTTACACCACCTTTTTCCTTGGTTGAAAGATTTTCTTTCATCATATTTCCTTTCATCGAATTGTGGGGTTTTATTTTTATTTTCATACCGTGGCCTATCAAACTGGTGCTTACCTTTGTTTTGATCCCTAGGATCAAATTTATTAAAGTTCTGTGGTGCCCTAAAGTTATCCACCTGTTTCTTTTTATTACCTGTTACCTCTGCTTGAGCTGCTTGATACCTTTCAGCAACATTTAGCAACTCACCCAGCCTCTCTGCACCTTGTTCCATGAGAAACTTTCTCAGGTCTGGAGCCATGGACTCTCTTAATTGCTCTATAAGGACCATTTCCTTAAGATCTTGGGTTTTCCCCAGAGAAGTCCATTTCTCCAAGTATGTCTCTATTCGTGCAGAGAACTGGTGATAGGTTTCACCTGACAGTAGTTTAGCATTCCTAAATTTTTTCCTATAAAATTCTGCATTCTTTTCATATCTTAACAAAAGAGCCTGCTTTAGCATGTCATAATTTTCCTGATCACCTCTGCTCATCTTTGCAAAAACTTCATAAGCTGCCCCACGAAGTCCCTGAGATAACTTTAAGCTCCACCTTTCTCTCTCTAACCCATACGTGGTAGCTAATAGTTCATACCTATTTAGGTAGCTCTCTATATCTTCGTCTTTCTCAACAAAATGATCTAAATGAAAATTCATAGCTGAGGTTGAGGCTCCCTGGCTAGCAGTGGCATCAGAGGCAAAGGGACTGGCACCATTTTCAGGAGCATGGCCTTGAAACTCAACCTCCCTTAGTCGTAACTCATGTTCCCTTTGTAATCTCTTCTCCTCCTTTTCTGCTTCCCTTTCTGCAGCTAATTTCTTCTCTTCCCTTTCTGCAGCTAATTTCTTCTCTTCCCTTTCTGCAGCCAATCTTTTGTCTTCTCTTTCTGCCTCCAATTTCTTAGCTCTTTGTCAGCCTCAATCTGCAACCTCTTAGCCTCAGCCTCAATCTGCAACCTCTTAGTCTCAGCCTCTAATTTTCTTTCGGCCTCTTTTTCTAATCTTCTTTCTTCCCGTTCAATATATTTGTCACATTCAGCAGTGACATAAGCAATCATAATTTGCCCGTCCATTCCTAACTCTTTCGCAGTCTGGACAGCAGCAGATCGAAATTTTGCCAGGTCGGCCATTGTCTAACAGATAAATGTCTAAAATATGTAACTAAACAATTTTATCTATGACTAATTAACTCAGGACAACACAGGCACTGTGAGCTCAACCTTATTTATTTTCACCCAAGGATACCTTTTAATTCTTATTATTCCCTGAAGTGAATTACCCCCAATATTTGTAATAGGGAAAGATTCAAAATCCCGAGAGCGAGACCCCAATATATGTGGTGAAGTGGGATGTTATAAATATTTATAGGGGACTTAGTGTACTGACTGAGATCAGCTGTGAAGGTATCTATATCTAATAAGAGTAGTGTATTATAGATAACCTTACTTGCTGCCACATATGTATACCTCAGTCAGAATTATTCTGGAATAGTGTGATGACTACGTTATATGTCTAGGGTATGTGTATGATGAAGTGTAAGTCATAACAACAACAGACAGATAAACAATTTAATTTATTCCACCACACTTGACAACACTGTGACACTCACATACATAAAACACTCTACGAGGATATCTTAAAGGAGTCACTGATAACTTTTCAAATAACAATATGTATTCAGTGCTGTCATGAATGTATATGTGTCCTGATTCAAATACAAAGGGAACCAGGAATCACAATCAATTTTAATTACAAGTTATATGTACAGAATTTATTAATATGAATCTTGTAGTGACATATATTATTAATAGTATCCTATGTGTGTCAGTTGTGTAGTAGTAATATGAGGTAATACTGGTTTTGTTTTGTTCAAGCTCTGTTGGTATTTGTCATCATGACTTCAATAGTTTGTTTCTATTGGAACTAGTATTGGAGATGTTCTCAGTTCCTGGTATTAAAACAATTAAATTCCCCTCTTAATTTTATTTTACAATGTCATTTTAAGATGGGGGTACATAATGTTGAGCTCCATGGCCACACTCTCTTATCTTGCGTGATGACTGCAGTAAAAGACTCCTCTGCTCGATTACTTTAATGAGTTCTGGAGCCACCCCACTGGTTGCTATATGGACCAAGGAGTATGCTGTCCACCTCTGGCTTCAGCAAAGCTCTGACCAGGTGCTGCTCAATAACTTTAAGACCACGGTCCCTGAAACAAGAAGGTTGTACCTTCTACGTCAGAACTAATTTATACTCTATTTCTACACTGAGCACAATACATCACAAACATTGAGTTCAGAGCGTTAGGCCAACTGTCAGCTTCATCTGAAATACTTTATACCAGTATTTCCCTCCCTAATGGTTACTACGCCTCTGCAATTCCAGCATTATTTCTTTCTAGTCAATAATCTAGGTGTCAGTGTACTGTTTGGCCATTCCATGCAGTTTTACTTTCCTCCGACACCTTCTGTTCAGGCTGGAGCACTATAGGCTTTACATCATGTTCGCTACTGAACTACACATATATACAGACATAAATTATCAATTTACATTCAATTTTCATTAAAAGATATTGAATATTTCAAGCTTACCACAATTCATGGAAATAATAAACAGTTTCGTTGACTGGCAATGAATATAGCACAACTCCGATCTGCCGATGTCCCAGGCTTTATTTTATAAAAAATATACACTGGTGCTCAACGCACTGCTTCTTAGTAGGTTTATTACAAGATGTGGCAATGAACAGACGCTCTGAATTGAGTATATTCGCAGCTCTACCCAATCAAACCATGTCTACACATCTTTTCAAAAAAGTACCCCTTTTCACGTTTCCCCTGACAACACAAGATAGTATTTATAGCCCGACCAATCGTGTTTAGTCTTACATTTGTTGCGCTCCAATCAAATAGGAGTTAACATGGTAGGCTATTTCCGTAACGTAATGTTTTTTCAAACACGTTATAAAAAAATTTTATGAGCAGAAATGATTTCATGCTGTCAGGCACCCCCACTATTTTATTTTGGCCATAACTTGGTAATTCCTAGACTATTTGCGTAACGTTTTACATATTCTTTGTCAGCAAACCCTAAGGAACCCAAATATACGAATTTAATGGAGCCAATATGCATTTTCTTCTAGGATAGTCGTGCTGTTACTACCTTCTCACTTCCAAACTTGAGGGTGTCTGGGTACTGTCATGTTTTCAAACGTAAACCGGTATAATGTCATAATTCCCAATAAGCGTTTTTCAGGATTTTAAAACCTAACTCTGGTATGGGTAGTGAATTTTATCACTGTCGATTTGAAATAAAGTTAGTGCATGTGGCCTTACACGCGTGATGGCAGCAATTGTGTATCGCGCGACGCGTGTTTAGTGTTGCATGTGTCCTTGCTTTCTGCCTCTCCCTTCTCTCTATCCTTTAGTCCATCTGTCTTTTAGTTACGCCGTGTATGGAATGAATGAAATATTAAATTTAGGTCATTGATCAGCTTGCGTATCTCAAGGTTTTTCCAAGAAATACAGTACACGTTTCATTGAAGAAAGCGTGCAGCGACACAGTAGGCTTTTACTATCAACGTGAAAGCGTTACAATTTGCCGACGAAGTAGAAAACAAGGGGGATTTCGAGTACAGTCATTGTGACAGCACTGTTCTTTACCATTCTTCTTTCCTTTTATTAAATTTATTTGTTAGGCTTTACATTTACGTTTTAATTTATATATGGGGATTAGAATAATTCACGACAGGTACAAGAATCTGAGAATGACTTGAATTAGTGGAGTCTTGCACCATACGTACAAGTACACCATTCTTCATTGTAATCCAAGATTTACGCTTGGTATCTCTATTCGGATCACCTTTTGTTACAAGAGTGAAGAATTTCTTAAGAGTCGGATCCTCTTCTTGTTGTTTTATAAACGAGTCACGAGAAATTACCAAGGGATCATCTTGGTTATGCACTTCAATATCTTCAGTAGATGAAGTTTCAGGCATATTGAGAGCTTGAGCTCTAGTGACTACAACATTAGCAGTTTGCATATTTTGCTTTTCCCAAACGGAAATTTGTTGCGAAGTGCATTCTTTTACTCCGTGAATGCGACCGATGATAAGATCAGCGATCGGATTCGGCAAAAGACATGCGTGTACATCTCCTGTGAAGAAAGGAGTAGCAATCCTAATGATAGCGGTAGAGTATTTCTCTATGGTGCCGCCAAATGTTACGCATTTGACTACTTTGCCTGTAGAATGAGAAGGATCTATGAGTGACTGCCTAACCCCAATAGTTGTGCATCCAGAATCATAAAGTACTGAGACTGGATTGTCATTTACTAAACCTTTGTGTAAGACAAGAGAACCTCTCCCATCATGCGCGATTGACGCAGGAAGAGCGGGAAGAGGATGGCCACAGCTTAAAGTAGACACTGTGGTTGGCTCAAATAATGTTTTGCATTGGGGGCACTGAGATGCTCTCCCAAAATCAAAAGCGGCACATGCCATATTATTAGAGTCATCATTATCTTTATTTTGTTTATAGGATTCGTGGGACTCTTGCTGAGCAGAGTTCGCCTGGTAATGAGATTTATGTTTTTTGTATTGTGCTCTACCTCTGTTATTATTGCCTCTGTAATTATCCTTGTTTCCACTGTTATAACCCCTACTTGGGTTTGAGTCATAGTTCCTTTGGTTACTATTATCATATTCATTATAATGAGTATCTCTGTAATTATGATCTTGTTGTCTCCATGAGGGAAAACTTGGATAATTTCTATAATGACTTCCTTTGCGAAAGTTTCTATAATTATGACCACCTCTGAATCGAGGGCTGTCGGCTCGTCTCCAGGTATTCGAAGAAGAACCCTGAAATGATTGGTTACCTTGGTTCTGATAACCGTTATGGCTACCTTTTTTATTAAACCTATTTTGAGGTTCTTGGAATCTGCGTGAGTGATTAGGGTTGTATGGTGTTGCTGAAGCAACTGGCATACCTTCCCTAACCTTAGTATTGCTAATAGCTACGTCTGGATGTGCAGTGACGTATTGGGTACAATACTGTTCCATTTCTTTTAGTGTCTTGGGTTTACGCTCATGTAAGAATTCAAGGAATGGTTTATTTATACTTGACATAATCTTATCTCTGAGTATCAAGTCCATAAGGGCTTCATATGTCTTTTCTGTTTTGGACAACTCAATCCAACGATCAAATGTAAGACGTGTCCTTGCAATGAATTCTGAGAATTCTACACCTGCCTCAGGAACCATTGTCTTAAACAAATTCCGGTAACCTTCCTCAGACAACTGGTACTTCTTTAATAAGGCTGCCCTAATAACATCATAATTATCCTTGTCAGCCTCTTCAACCAAACTTAAACTAGTCAGAGAATCACCTTTCAAATTTTCTGACAACTGGTTAGCATATTGTGATTTGTCCACATTATGGGCTCGACAAGAGCGTTCAAATCTATTTAACCAGAATGTTATGTCATCACTGGAAGGATTGAACGCTGGTACCTTGACCTTGTAAGTAAAGGGTTTACCATTACCACCAGATGCTTGATTAACATTACTTATGTTTGTTAATTTTAACTTTTCTAACTCAAATGCTAAAAGTTCTTTTTGGTGTTCATGTTCTCTCATTGCTTTTTTCTCTTCAGCAGCCGCAGCAGCTTCATCTTTTCTTTTTTCTTTTTCCATTTCCATCTGGAATCTTTTTTCCTCAGTCTGTATCTGCAATTTCTTTTGTTCAAATTCTCTTTCTAATCTTTTCTCTTCAGCCAGAGCTTTTCTCTCTTCTGCAGCAGCTTTTCTCTCTTCAGCAGCTAATGCTTTGTCATATTGAGCAACTGCCCATTGTTCTAAGTCTGTACCAGTCTTATCAAGGGATCTCCCTTGTGCAATAAAGTATTCTAATGTAGACATGATGTCTGACAATGATACTACTCACTTGAAACAATAATAATAAAATATATTTCAAGGTAATATAGCAAAAAGTTCTTAATCACTGTATTAATCAGCACACAATCACAATGTCTGTGTGAGACAAGCCTTATCAAGGTCTTGTATATTTCTTTGAAAAATAACAATTATAAATTGCTGCAACACTCTATAACATAAGTGCAATGCACAAGAAATAGTGTCTTATCTAATCAACATTAATCATCAGTTGATTCTTTCACATAAATCCATATGATCAACTATATTTTAAATAGTGTATGTCGATCAAGAACATAAAAACAATTATACAAGACAACATGAAAACATTTGCGGAAATCAAATAAATCAAATGGAAAAAATAATAAAAAATAAACCGCAAGAGGATAACAAATACAAATAACGCCACAGTATATAAATATAAATGTTGTATGAAACTGAAAGATAGCAAAGGGTAGACCAACAAATTACAAACAAATCAAAACAAAACTAAAGAATGTGAAGAAACTTCCGAAAACAACACTGACCATATCGTCACAACTAACCAAAAAAAAAATAGCAACAGCAGTCGCTTTGCAAATTCCAGTATCGGAAATTTGCTCACCCTATAGAAAACGCTCACAATAGACGACCTCTATCACGTGGTATGATCTAAGGGAGACTCCGCCCAACCGAAACAACAACCCGCAGAATACAAACAAATATCACATATAAACATGTAAACATAAATGTACATATAGCATAAATATTTATAATATAATGTAATGTAATGTAATGTGTTGCAGATAGAATGTGTTGCGAAGAAGGCACAGTTATACGCAATAATGCTACAGTACTATGGTACTTTATTAAATAATCAAATCTGGCCTAAATCATAAAAGTTCAACACAAACTATGGCAGTGCAGGAGAATCCACTGTTTACAGTTCCTCAGAATCACAAGTAAGACTTCTCGCTTCAGTTGCACTGTACATTTTGCAAACACTGTCAAATATATGTTCCAACTCTGATATGTAATGCTGTCTGTTCCAAACAAACTTGCTGTGTAACGCTGTCTGTTCTATGGCAAATGTCCATCAACAAAAAATGTCAACAAACGCTGACCTAGTTACTGTATACCTCGATAGGACAGGTCGCGCTGACATCGACTGTAAAGTTGTATTGCTGGTGTTTACGTGTGTCGTAACAGGCCCCAAGGAATGGTCTGGTCTCAGTAGCTGACTTCTCAAATATGTCCACTGTGCAGGTTGACCCAGGAAGCTGGCACACCACTGTAAAAATAGTTATACGGCCACCAGTGTAAAGAAGTTATTTCTTACTACACCTGTAGTACACTACTGTAAAGTTCTGTTGTTTGCGACTCCACTGTAAAGAATCGAGTGTGGTGTATAGAACCTCACTGTAAAGTATGATGGCTGGTAGTACTGTTGTATTCAAAGAGGTGCTGTCACCGTGAAGACAGACACAGGTCAACTCGACCTACACAGGGTAGTGTAAACATTGAAGTGAGAGTACATTGTACGCGAATGGTAGAATGGTTCTGAAGAGTTGACAACTTGGTAACAATATATTCATACTCTCACATGTAGAAGTCAAGGATTACTGGAACTACTGTGTTCTTTTTATAATATTTAATGAGACGCACACTGGAACAGTACGTGTATGGTTACAGGAACACATGACGACATAAACAGCATGGTGTTGATCAATGGTGTATCATCTTAAGTTAGCATACATGCTGGATAACCTCATACTGGAACATTTGTAGACAAGCATTCAGAGTTCCATAATTAATACAAATAGATATCAGGTTGTACTGACAGATCACGTCAGTTTATACATAATGTTCATAGTGACTCTTGTACAGAATCTCTCTTAGCATGAGTGTAGCTTGTACTCTAGCGTAGATTCTTTCAAATAGCATTCAGCACATATCCTCGGAGTAAATGCTAAATCTCCCATAATAGATCTTTCTTTCATAACTGTGATCTCTGGATCATTATCGGGTAGTAAGGGACAACCCTGTTCTCTGATGAATGATTGACAATAATTCGGATTCCAAGATGGCTTCCTTGGTCCTTAACATCGCTCACACAACGGTGAGATGACAAAACTTCTAGAAAGATTCAATTCATAAGGGTATCAAAGTTTCCACCAATATCAGCATTATCTGTCCTCATAATTGCTGTGTAGAAACATTCTTAGTGCTGCTAAACGATATGTCGTTCTGACATCTGAACATAAGTAGATTCATGTAGGCCTAAACATAACCCATCGTAAGCCTAGGAACGAAGTCAGTAAAAGTACGTTTACCTTGGCCAAGAATCAATAGCAAGCACAAAAACACTTTTCTGGCGTAATAGAAATAATACTGGGGAACACATAGACTAAAACAGTCCTAGAAGACACAATCTTCTTCCCCATGATAACTTGAGATCACAAAACTTTGGACCGCCCGACATTGGCGTCCCGCCAGACTCCATAACCGAAGAACACACTCTCTTATCTTCATCCGCTCAGAGTGTAAGAACAAATAATCCAGCCCAGACACACAAAGATAACATGATATAAGACGGAATCGTCTCAAACAGACAAACAGTAAACCTAGATTCGGACTTTCAATATTCCTGCAAAACCTTAAGCGAGAACAATCTGTTTCCAGCTATAATAGAAAATCTAGATTCCTCCGCTTGTTCAATCCACGAAAACAAAACAGGAACCGATCACTCAAAGAATAAAATACACATTTACTATTCTGAGTTATTCCCCTTTCTTAAAAGTTGTAAGTTCATAAATAAATATCCTTTTATCAAACAGATAGTTACATTTTCATTTGTAATCGTATCAACTGTAATCTGTGCGACATATAACAAATATGTACGCAACACTTACGCATTAGTTTTTATCCCTACGTTGTATCATTGGAGATATTTTAACGTTGTATCATGGTTAATTTTATGACATCAACTATAATCCCTGTCACTTTCCTTCATATCTCCTTTTATCGTGGCTTTCTGTAGGTATAAGTTTTATCACATTCTGAGCTGATTTCGATTTTATGAGAATTCCTAAAGTGAACAGAACACGATTTTCACAACAACGTGACACGCATAATTGCAGTTATCACAGTCTTTATAACATGCAATCCAATTCCTACGATATCCACACTTGCCTTACCATCTGCCTCGACCTAAGGGTTAAGTAGAAATATGTTGTAATAATCCATTTCTGGAATAACTGGCTAATTCTAAACTGACTAGCACAGATTTCGATAGCTTGTTTCGCCATTGTGAAATTTACTACACGCCGGCTGCCAGGAATAGCGCGTTTCTGATTGGTAGGTTCTGATTCGCCTTCCAAGAATCGCCAAGGCATTTTTTTTTTTCACTTTGTCACATAGATTTATATCTTTTGTTTACTGGGCATGCTTTTGAAATTTGTATTTTCCTCGGGTTAAACTTGATGTGCCTACATGCGCTATCCGTTTGTTTAACTCCATTATTAAACCAGTTCTCGCCAAACATACTTTATTGGATTGTCCATCTTCTCTGGCTAAATTTGATATTTCTAAACGTTGCAGTGGAATCGCTGGTCTGCCAGACTACATCAGTTGGGAAAATTTGAACCCAGAGAGTATCTTGAAGAAACTGGAGTCGGCAAAGACGAACATTCCCGTGAATGCAATGAGGGATGTCTTTCAGCGGGTAAGATAAGTAGTAGTACATGTAATAGTAGTGGTTGTAGTAGTAAGAGTAAAAGTAGTGGTAGCGGTAGTAGCAGCTGTAGCTGTAGAAGTTGTAGTAGTTGTTGTTTTTTTAGTTGTAATATTAGTAGTTGTTGTTGTAGTACTAGTTGTAGTAGTAGTTGGTGTAGGTATTGTAGTAGTAGTAGTTGTTGGTGTAGTTATTGTAGTAGTTGTTGTTGTTGTTGTTGTATTAGTAGTAGTTGTTGCTGTTGTGGTTGCAGTACTAGTTGTAGTAGTAGTTGGTGTAGTTATTGTAGTAGTAGTAGTTGTTGTATTAGCAGTAGTAGTTGTATTAGTGGTAGAAGTAGTTGTTGTTGTACTAGTTGTAGTAGTAGTTGGTGTAATTGTTGTTATAGTAGTTGTTGTATTAGTAGTTGTAGTTGCAGTTGTTATTGTAGTTGTTGTAGTAGTAGTTGTAGTTGTAAGTATTAGTAAGTAATTAATAGGGACATCAGGAATCAGCAGTTAGCGTCACAATAGCAGCAGTGGTTGTAGTGATAGGAGTTGCAACAGTCGTAACTGTTTTCATTTCCATTGAACGTTAGTGTCTTGATGAGTGTGCGGAACGAGTTTACAAATATGAGACTGGATGTGTGAATGGTCATACTATTGATCTACAGTAAAAAAAATGGAATGAAAGAGCGGAATGGTATACTTCAAGACATGTATTTTCACCAAACGGCACCTCTTTAAAAGCAGTTACATCACCCATAATATTCTATTTATCTTATACAGGCGGGGATCACCACAGCGTACCAGGAGAAACCATGTTTGAATCCACAAGACCCTGACTGTCCATCGACAGCTCCAAACTTCAACTCTAGTGTAAGTATTTCTTGTAATATAGCACATAAGACCCTACCCTTCACTTCTACTCTAGTGTAAGTATTTCTTGTATTATACCACACAAGACTCCACCCTTTACTTCAACTCTAGTTAATTATTGCGTGAAATACAGCGCTTAAGACCCTAACGTAACTGCTTAAGCTTGAATTCTATTGTAAGTATTTCATGAAATATAGCGCACAAGATCAAATCCTCTAACTAATCCAAACTTCAACTCTAGTATAAGTATTTGTTGAAATGTAACTCATAAGATCCCACCCTTAAGTGATCCAACTTTAAATCTAATGTAAGTATTTCTGTGAAATATAACTCAAAAGATCCCACCCTTAACAGCCTCAATTATAACTCTAGTGTAATTATTTTGATAAAATCAAACGCAAAAGATTCCTTCCCTCAAACTGCTCCAAAGTTCATCGGTAGCGTAAGGACTTTGGGGAAACAAGGCATAAAGAAAGCAAAAAAAAAAGTAGTTTTATGAAACTGCGAGATTAAAATACCTAACTCGCTTATTCGGGAAAGATTTCAAACCACAACACGATATTAGTAGGAGTATGAAAATCATTTTTAACTAATAAAAGTGTTGGATCCGCATTTTGTCTTCATTAGGAGACCATTTCCCGTCTCCATTCAGTGACAAAAAGATGAAGGGTCAATACTCTTGCATGAATCACAACTTCTGATGATCAGATTACCAGTTATTGTGTCGTTCTCGGTTTAAATGTTCTATCTTTCTCTATAGAAACTCACATCCTCTCAGTTGTTCACTTATTTTATGCCATTTTACAGCATGTACCGGATATTGGCACCGAGTTTACAAAAGGGTGTTTTGGATTTGCTACCAAGTACATGTCCTGGGAACAGGATCTTATCTTTGGGGGAGTCAAGAGGAATAAGACAGGACACATAGTCAGGTAAGGACGTGTCTGACTTGTGTTGTCCATTGTATGATTAGTTGGTTGGTTGTTGAATCATCATCATCATTAATATCATCATCATCACTTTTCAGCTGCACCAGCAGCATAGGCCTTCAACAAACTTCTGTCACGTCTTTCTGCCACATGCCATTAGCTGAAGGTCTGCCCATATCTTCTTCATCCTCTTCATTTCTTTCTCCAGTTATCTTTTCCATGTGTTGTTTGGTCTCCATCTAACTCTTACCCTGAGGATTCCTGAATAACGACTGACTTGTAATGTTATCAACAACTTTCCTCTATACGTGTATGTGACCTATCCATCTCCAACGTCTTCTTCTCATCTCGTGTTCCACAGGCACTTGTCTGGTTCTTGTCATCAGTTTAGTGATCTTATCATACATATTCAATCCTTCTATTCTCAGCAAGAATCCATTTATGAAAGTCAGTAGTTTATGGGTTGTTTTTGTTGTTATGCATGTTTCAGAGCCATGTAATAGAACTGATTTGATATTTGAATTGAAGATGATTAATTAATTTGGCTTATTATTAGTTAAATGTCTTTTTGACGGGTTGTTAGTTTAATCTATAGTCTGATTGATATGTCTTTAATTGTTTGTTTATGTCTGTTGTTAGTTCATATTATGTTTGATTTGTTGTTAGTTAAACGGCTGATTGATCTATACCTCCTATAGTTTGAAAAGCCCGTCATAAGACGGGAATTAAATTCAAAAGCATTAATACCTAACGGCAATGTTACTTATTCAAAAGTATTTTTTTTTAAACCACTGTGCATCACCACAGTACACGAACTACGTAGCAGCAGCGAGGATCCCAATGTGTGTATACGTGATCACACATTCTATAAATATTTTTGTGCACACCGTCATTTGTGCATTCTTCTTTGGTAAGTGTTACTATTTTCGGAAGAGTACATATAAGGGAAACAATATAATTAATGTCTATCTTTCAACTAAAGTTGCTCCCCTTAGCGTTACTGACAGAAAAAGCTGGGATTGTCTGATCGTGTCTTGCCAAGCATAGTTCCCCAGAGGAATATCTGAAGAGATAACAGAGAACAGGACTACTGCTCCCTCAGGCATGTCGTACAAGGCGACTAATATGAGGTTAGGCATGGGGCAGGCAACCTCATCATGTCAAACAAATTGTTACAGAAACTGTAGCTGCTATAGCGTGTATCAGCTTGATGCAGGCTTCCTGTAAGGCGACCAGCTACAGTAATGGCTGTATGCTCCATGTGGAGTGCAAAGGAAACTGATGGTGATGATGCTGCTTTAATTAAATCCAGTCTGTAGCAGATCTGTTCTTGATTAAAATATCTGTTTACCCGGTCTGTTGTTACTTTAATACCAGTTTAGTCTAGGGGCTCTTAACCAGGGGTATCAATAAGAAGGAACTCCTTTGGGGTTTGGGTACCAAATGATGGGAGTATGGGACTCGATCTCTGAACAATATAAAAACAATTGTTGTTAGATTATTATTACCAATACGGATTGAGGCGGCGAAGCCGCTAACCAATCAACGATAAGATCACTCAACACGGACGTCTTTCTACTTCCCAGTTCCGTTTCTAGCTATCAAGTATTTGAAGTCATACTGGCACCTTATTGGACTGGTAGGGACAGATCACCATTTTTCGCCTCAGGACAGGGCATAACAAACTGAATAAACACATGCACAAGCTACGATTGTCTGCTTCACCACTGTGCACAAGTGGATTAAACGAACAAACTGCTTAGCATGTTCTACAGGATTATCCTCTGTACGACCAGTTAAGAAAGATATTATTGCCCAATGACTCAGTCCTAAACTCAAAGCTGTATGGAGCTAAAGAGGAACTTCAAACAACGGTCGAATTCATCATGAGAACTCGTCTGACGGTGTAAACATCAAGGATGCGATCGCAAGAAGAAGAAGAATTGGACTGGTGATGGTGATGATTTTAACAATCTGGCGAAGTGTATATCAGGACATAATTAGCAATCCATTGGGGGGTCTGTAATCGTAAAAAGGTTTAGAACCCCTGGTTTAATCAATCATTAACTAGATGTTGCTTGAAAACATGAAACAGTGTACACAGCGACCCCTTTGTCGGGCGTTCCTTCTTATTGCTTATTACATGACATCACCGTAGTGGGCGGGTTTAGTGTCGCGCCTTCTCTCACGTAGAGGCCATGTGTGAACTCACATTGCCGCTGACTGTACCACACACATCAAACTTCAGCATAGATGAAGGTTTAGATTTTTCACCCTGACATTTGGCACACGTTAGCCAAAGTGTACTGTGAGAAACGAAGGTACAGAAATATACACTGTGAGAGTTGGCGTTCGAAGATTAAACCTTTCTTTTACGATAATAAACGTCAGACCAACTTAATGTTGTGCCGGTTTTCGTACACTTCGCGGAAAAGTCTGCGTTGGTTAATTATGAACGCCCTACGTGTGCCAGTTTTTTTTTCACGCAAATCGACCTTGGTTGAACTCGAATTTAGAGCGAATTGGAAAGAATAGGGCGGAATCTGGAATTGGCGCGTGGACTTCTATTTTATAACAATACGGAGTTAACAGAGTTCAGTTTTGGCCAGTTTTCTGTGCAAATTGTTAGTTTTGTTCTAGGTACAACCAGGGCCAACTGTCGGCGGTGCGAGCTGTGTGGGAGAAGCGCCGAAATTTAAAAAATAATAATATTAAATAAAATATATAATAATTTTTTTAAAAGAACAAGCAAAACTAAACAGAGAAAATTTCAAAGTACGCCCAACACCAACGCAGTATGATTAGGATTGTGTAATCGACCAAAAAGATGCATGTCCATCTCGTCAAGAAGACATTTCAGACCGCAGTGAGTCCTCAAACCGCTGTGCCAACTGGAAGCTCATTTATTAGTGTAGATACTGGTAATTATCTCTGAAATGAGTTGGCAGAATTATCTAAAACTAGAAAACTATAGTGATTCGGCTGTCAAGTGCACATTGTATTCAGAACTCTTCATAAATGAATAATCAGCACCTGGTGAAAACCATAGTGGAAGGAAAAGTTAAAGGCAAACGTGCAAGAGGAAGACATCCCTTTAAGTGGGAAGATAAGATGGAAAGATGGACAGGGGCCTATCAGTGTACCATCGAGACAGAAGACGTTGGAGATCGTTACCGCAGTATTGCTGTATACCATCTCCACTTCAGCTTGTTTTGAAAGAAAGGCGTTCAAAGTTTTTGGGTTTCTAGTTGAAAAGAAGGACATCTCACATTAAATTGAAACTTTGCATGATGGTACACATTGCTAGTAAGATATTACGTAGGATGATAGATTAAACTATATGACGTCAATTTATGACCTCAGGTCAATTTTGGACAAAAGTGGAAATGTAATAAAACAGTACTAAGGTGACAAGGTCCATTGCAGCCGACCGTCATTGCAAAGATGGCAGTTAATCAGACCAGAACCAAATGTTCTTCTTGTTTGAGGTTACCTCCGAGTACAATTAACACAAAACCATCACTGTTTGTATTCATAACTTTCATAACGGTATTCGAACCTTTTAAGATATTCAGAATATATTGCATATCAAATTTGCATATTATGGTTTGTCGTAAATTTATTTCTTCTTCTTCTTCCTCGTTCGTCCTGAAAAGGACGTTGGTTGCGTTGTGTCTGTTTACGCCGGAGCTGTGATATCTGCACCTTTCGGTCGACACATCCGACTTCAGCACGGCAGTTTTTGGGACCGGGTTTGCCTTCCCTCTGCGATCCCTACTCTCTCAGCCAGACTGCAGTGATGCAGACTGTTTCCAGGACCACCACGTGGAGGTGGAGTAGGGTCTTAGTCAGCTCTGGTTCGCTGACTCTGATGCAAGCAGTCAAACTATGGGTCGCTGACTGCATTCTCTATTGCTGCATCTTTGGGTCCCGTAAATTTATTTGAGAGAGTTCTTAGAAAATAGTGGTCCCGTTTAGAGGGAAGAATGATGGTGAATGCGCAGTGAAAGAAAGGGTTAGAAAGTAAATAGTTGATTCACAGAGTGCTGGGGAGAGTAAGGACAGACTCTATACGACAATCGTTTTTCTCTCACTCTACTCCTTAAACTCTCCTGGACAAACAATTATTTGCCAGTTTCCAAACACACATGCGCTCACACCAATTTGGTGCTTCAAACACACGGACGTACGTGAATACAAACTACGAATATAACAAGTATGGGGTAAGTTTGGGCTTGGGCCTTCCAACACAATACTAGAAGTTTTACTGTTTATTTATCATTAAAATCAGATCACAACATTTATCAAATTACACGAATAATCAATAGTTACAGCAAAATACGAATAACAAGATGGGGGGGGGTTTGAAGAATGGTGTCAACTATACCCTTCCCGCTTGAATTATACAAAGAAAACAATCCCAGTCCAAAGACAGGTGTTTTATCAGAATAGATAATGTAATCCAACCCGTAAATTAAATTTACTTCAAAGAGAGAGAGGTGTTACAATACTAGGTCTGGTGATGGAAAAAAATCCGATCGTTCTCAAACGTGTTTCCCTTTACTAAGCAGATATAAGGGAGGGGAAATAACAGAGTTTAAGAAATCCCGCTTAAAGGACAATGCAAGACATACAGTAAAAGGTATTTATCAGGTAAAGCAAATTAACAAGGTTTGCAAAATAAATTCCATTCATTCATGCACGCTCGTGATAGCCAGCACTCAGTCTCACACACACTTACCGATCTTGAAATCTGGCACTTCATAGAAAATACACAACAGCAGCTTAAACACTTGACATGATAAACAAATGTCTTTCCTTCGTTTCTAGCCCCAGATTAGCGGGTTTTGTGTTGCACAGATTTGCCCGAGAATCGCTAGAAGATGAAGCCTCAGTGTTCTGTTGGTTTTATATCAAAAGGTTCTTATAGGATGGCACAGTCACAGATACGGGGGTGTGGATAGTGTGGTCTCAGGTATTATTCACCGCTGGTGGTAGACAATATTCTCTAGCGTGATGACGAAAAAACTGTCAGTGTTCTTGAATGTTATTTCTTATTTCCACAGTAGAACAGTAAAATTATATGTATCGGTTCTAGCAATGTTCTGCTCCAGTTTTTTTATCTTTAACAGACAATGTTTAATTTTAAACGTTCTTGGGGGTGCTTTGTTTCTGGAAAAATTCAGTTAGCTGGATCCCAACAGAGGATCGCCACAAGAGTTAATTTAAGATGTTTATGTAATGACTGAAGTAGAACCGAGTCTGGACTCTCTATATAATTTATTCTTTGCTGGGAACGCAAAGGTTGTATGATCATTCTATAGGAAAAGATAGAAAAACATGACAACATAATTTCCAATATTAATTATATACTGACGCATGATAAATTTACAGTCAAAACTATTTTAAGCACTCACGTCTTTAATTATATAAATTCAAGAAAAAACTCCCCGCGAGTCTAATAGTTAAAACACACACATCTATATATATACAGAACTAAACTGTATTAAATAGTTTAAAATCCCTTAACAGCTTCCAAAATTAATTTAAGCATCTAGTTGTATTGTGAATTAACATATAGCTATATCATTTAGTTTACAACTGGAACTTTGAAATGGGTTTATTTAATAAGTTTAAATTAACACACAAATCCAGTGAACTAAAATGAAAGCACTAGACCACTGATCACTTTAACAAATACATTATACCGTCTGCACAGAACAGAATAGCACTCCAATATAGCTGACAATTCAGATGAAATCTATCAGGATTCAACTATACGCTAGTGTATTTTAAAATCTCTGGCAAACGAATGATAAAATGCATTTCTTCAGGGTCTGTATATATAGTAAGTGGAATGTATGATTAGGGGGACAATGTTAGAATCTGGTTTTGTTTGTCCATCACGGGTGATGAAGACCACTCTGTTCATCCAATTATTTAAGAATATGTTAGGTTAGTCTATGGGTACGAAGGTGACTGAAGAGCCTGATGCGGGCCTGGAAAGATCTTGGACAGTGTGGGCAGGGAATGTTTGCTTCATGTGAAGGTTTTATTTCACGGTCCTTTCTAGCTTGTCTCTGCTGTTCTGCTGCTGCTCTTCTGAATGATTCGCATGCTGCTGCACCTTTACGAAGAGATGTGCGCCAAGCAGTTCGGTCTTGCGCAGCAGCTTCCCATGTGTCTGGGTTTATGTCAAAGGTTTTCAATGACGTCTTTAACGTGTCTTTGAAGCGCTTCTTTTGGCCACCATGGGAGCGTTTACCCTTCTGCATCTCACCATAAAAGAGTATCTTTGGCAGTCGATGGTCTGGCATGCGGACTACATGACCTGCCCAGCGAATTTGTGACTGCATCAGAATAGTATCAATACTAGGGATACCAGCTCTGTCAAGAACGGCGGTATCCGGGATCTTGTCTTGCCATTTGATGTTCATTATCTTCCTGAGACAGACTGTATGGAAGTGGTTTAGCTTCTTTACGTGGCGCCTGTATACAGTCCATGTTTCACATGCATATAGCAGCACTGGAAGCACCGCAGCTCTGTACACCTTCAGCTTTGTCTGTAGACTAATGCCACTTCGATGCCAAACGTTGGTGTATAGTCTGCCAAATGTGCTGCTGGCTTTGGAGATCCTGGTGTTCACCTCATCATCAATGACAATGTTCTGGGATAGTGTGCTACCAAGGTATGTGAATCTGTTCACAACATTCAGTTTCTCACCATTAACCTTGATGACTGGCTCAGTATAAACTGTGCCAGGAGCTGGTTGGTACATGATTTCTGTTTTCTTCGTGTTGATGGTAAGCCCAAAGTTGGCGCAGGCTTCGGAGAATCTATCCACACTATGCTGCAGATCAGCCTCTGAGCCAGCATTGAGGGCACAATCATCAGCAAACAGAAGATCTCTGATGGTGTGTGATTTGACCTTGGTTTTTGCTTGAAGCCTCCTAAGGTTAAAAAAATTTTCCATCAATACGATAACTAATGTCGATTCCTGTGTCCCCGTCTCTAAAAGCATCAGTCAGCATAGCAGAAAACATGATACTGAACAGAGTCGGTGCAAGTACGCACCCTTGTTTAACTCCATTTGAGACGGGGAAAGGCTCTGATAGCTCACCGTTTTCCTGAACTCTAGCCTGCATTCCATCATGCAGTTGCTGCACTATTGTGATAAATTTCTTTGGGCAGCCGTATTTTGCCATGATCTTCCATAGACCCTCTCTACTGACCGTGTCGAACGCCTTTGTCAAGTCGATGAAAGCTGTGTACAGGTCACAGTGCTGTTCTTGGCATTTTTCTTGTAGCTGTCTTGCATCGAACACCATATCTGTGGTTCCACGTTCTTTCCGGAATCCACACTGACTTTCAGGTAAAAGACCCCATCGAGGCCAGCTCCTTGACGTGGAGATGGGGCTCAAGTACAGCCATCAGCGGCTGAAGAACCAAGACTGGCCAGGCCCTCCTACACTCGAGCAAGACCACAGTCTGCCCTAGCAAGTCAAGGTGCTGAAGACGGAGGCAACCAGCCAAGAGGCGCACCACAGCAATCAGGATGCCACGCACATGCGCTATGGAAGTATGCCTATATCTGCAAAACGTTATGGCACTCGCCCTGTGACGGACACCCATGCAGGCGCAGTGCCGGGCCCTCTGCCTCGGAAGGGCCCAACCCCTACTACTGGGGGTCCTTCTCAATTGCCCCGTGGAGCCAGGAGGCATGAGAATAGAGCTACTGGCCAAGCAAAGAAAAGACCATTTAAAATAATGCACTGGAATGCTGAAGGCGTCAATAGTAAAAAAGACGGCTACAGCAAAAAATTAGAGCTCGAAAATATCTTGAATAACTACAAAAGACAGTGAAGTTTATACAAGAAACAACATTGCAGATATAGACAATATAGTTCAAGCGAACGAAAGAAGAAGAAGAAGGTAAAAGACCTTTGTCAAGATGAGCCGTAAGGCGATTCAAAAGGATTCTGGCGAATATCTTCCCAGCGATTGATAAAAGAGAGATGCCTCGATGATTGTTGCAGTCTTGGCGATTACCTTTACGTTTATATAGATGTATAATTGAGGCATCTTTGAGATCGTGTGGGATGGTTTCACTCTGCCACATTTGCTGGAAGATCATATGAAGTTTCTCTATCAGAACTGCACCGCCATCTTTATAAACCTCAACAGGAATTGAATCGGAGCCAGGGGCCTTTCCACTAGACAGTTGACGAATCGCTTTTTAGTTTCCTCCAGAGTTGGTACATCATCTAATGCTTCATTTATAGGAATTTGGGGCAGGCGGATGATGGCTTCGTCGTTAATAGATGATGGCTGGTTCAAGATATTATTAAAATGTTCAGCCCAGCGTTGGAGAATTTTTTTCCTTGTCTGTAATTAGTGTTTTTCCATCTGCATTAAGGAGGGGAAATGATCCTCATGATGTTGGACCATAGACCGCTTTGAGTGCAAGGTAAAAGTTTTTCAAGTCATGGCTGTCAGCAAAGCCTTGGATCTCATCTGCTTTATTACTCAGCCATGAATCCCGCATCTGGCGTAGTTTATGTTGGACGATTCTACGCATGTTGTTGAAAGCGTCTTTCTTGGATGTAGATTTTGGATCATTTAAATATGCTTTATGGAGATGGTGTTTCTCAGCCAACATCTGCTTTATATCATCTGAGTTCTCATCAAACCAGTCATTTTGTTTCTTGATGGAAGGACCCAGGACCTCTGTAGCAGTGTTGTAGATCTGCTCACTTAGGGCTGCCCAATTTGTTTCCACACTTTGGCCGTCTAGCGAGATAGATTTGAGACGGTCTTCTAAGGTGTCAGTAAATGACTGATTTTTGTCTTCTTTAGTTTGGTGACATCCAGCCTCTTTTGAGTTTTCTTCCCCTGAGGGCGCCTGGCTGGTTGGATACGAATTTTAAGTTTAGATACAATGAGGCGATGATCAGTCCAGCATTCGGCACCACACATGGACTTGGTCACCCGGACATCTTGCTTGTCCTTCTTCCTAACAATTACATAGTCAATTAGGTGCCAATGCTTTGAGCGAGGGTGCATCCAGGAGGTCCTGTTGCGGGTAGGAAGTCGAAAAATGGTGTTGGTGACAAGGAGGTCATGTTCTGCGCAAGTCTGGAGGAGACGAAGTCCATTACTGTTACAGCGACCCACGCCGTACCTACCAATAGTGCCATTCCAGGAGATGTTATCTGAGCCTACTCTTGCATTAAAGTCACCAAGAATGATGAGCTTATCTGCTTTAGGAACTGATGCAATGACTGCATGTAGTTCTTCGTAAAACTTATCCTTGACATCATCCTGGTTTGTCATAGTTGGTGCATATGCGCTAATGATGGTAGCATGTTTTCTTCCATAGAACAGAGGGATCTTGACCATCATGAGTCGGTCATTTATTCCCTTTGGGGGCCCCGCTAACTTGCTGACAATTGCTGTTTTGATTGCAAATCCAACCCCTGCTTCTCGCCTTTCTTCAGTTCCTCTTCTGCTCCAAAAGAATGTATAACCTGCACCCTTTTCGCAAAGTTGGCCCTCGCCTGCAAGTCGAGTTTCACTCAGTGCTGCTATGTCAATGTTGTACCTGGCCAGTTCTCTCCCAATCAGGGCAGTTCGTCTCTCAGGTCTGTTTGCGTTAAAGTTTTTGTCAAGTAAAGTGCGCACATTCCATGCGCCTAGAATGAGGGGGAAAAATCTGTCCTTTCTTTTTCTTATATGTCGACCGCCGAAGTAGGGTACCCACCAACCGCGGTAAGCTGGTTAGGTAATGGTGAAGCAGGCAATGTTTAGGGCACCTTTTCTAGCCCCTTCCTCATGCCATGGAGGTGAGCAGTGCTTTCCTAAAGAGGGCTGCTCAGACACTCAGGGGGCTGCCGAATCCCACTGCTGCTCCGATCAGTGGAAGACGACCATATGGCCTGAGCCGCCTGTGTGTAGGTCTGCGACTACGACTGCCAGCGTACCCACGCCTGCCGCTTCGCCGCTCGCCCATCGCCACAGGACTTGTTGTGAGTGGATGGATGAATGGATGAATGAGTGACTTGCGCGGTGATTTGGATTAAAGTGAGGAAGAGTTGCGCAATTCGTCGACCTCACTCTCTTGCCTGGGTCCATCTCAATCCAGTGGCAAGACAAGTCAAGACGACTGGAGATGAAGTCAGGTGCAGTGGATGACCAGGGCTTTCTACGTGCCTCGCCGTGCTCCTTACGCTCCACAGCGCGTTGCTGGTAATCGCCGTCATGCCCGTTGAACCAACAGGTGGTTTCTTCCGCGCAGTCTATCGAATCCAGTCTTCGCATGCATGGGTAGGCAGACCCTAACTCACCGAAGGTTTATAACCATTCGGCTACCCTCACCTAGTTTTGCCGGCCTGTCAAAGCCATTGTCCGGGGGTGGCCGCTGTCGCATGCTGACAGCTACGAGGAGCCACAGGTGAGAGCTGGATGCCAAGTTTGGACCAAAGGTGGCTGAGCTGCCCTAAAAAGGGCATGACAGCTCCTTCACCAGAGGTACTACCAATACCTGACTTCCCAACACCTTTCTTGAACTCAGGGGAAAATCGAGATTCTAGCCGCCCGTTCCTCGTCCGATTACTCACTTCCTGACCGGCTCGTTTCTCCCGTCCGTCTTAGTCTTCGAGCGCTTCAGCACTCTCCTCTGGTTAACACGGAGATGCGAAATGCCGCTGAGACGCTGCTTCGTCTGCTTCTGTGGACCATCACTGCTTTGATCGTAGCCACTTCTCTCGTTGACTTTGGCAACGCCCCACTGGGTAGGCGTACTGACCAAGGTAATGAAAATAATTGCATATAATTGCTCTAGAGATATCCGTGGGCGTGATTTAACCTCTCCTTAAATCAATGCGATTCTCTGAATGCACGGAAGATAGCAGTCTACATATTAAGTAGCAAACGTGTTGACAATCTACGTGGAAAGGTTGCATGCTAATGAGTCCACGTTTCTGTTGTGCATTGCTAATGAGCCCAGGTGGTGAGAAATCCCCGTTGACGAAAAGTTCCAACAGTACTGATGTTATACAAGGGACGTATCATCCTCTAACAATTCAGGGGTACTGATGTTATGAGAGGGTTCTTACCATCATCTAACAATTCAGGGACAGCTGAGTTGTCCGTCACACTCGTCTTCACTTTTGAGACATGGAAACTCGTTTTCATGTTTCATTTATGACAATGAAGCTGCCCTGATCGGTAGCTTTTGGATGATTGGTATTTTCGATTTCGTCCTTGATGCGTGATGCCATATGATGATGGATGGTATCCGCATGTCTGGTTTTGTGTGGTGTGCAGATGTGTTCAGTCAAAACAATGTTCATACAAAAATAACAGGGCAATCCACATAGGACGTCAGTAAACTCACGACGTATAAAGTCAATGATTCTTGAAACAGCCGTTGACGTTTTTCTTCATTATTTATTGTGGACGCCACAGTGACAAAATGGTTACGCGAATATGTAGGCACATCAAACAGTCATTATCACAGCAACATTCAATACAGCAATAGACGGTAGACAGCATTACAATGATGAGTCAGATGCATGTTATATTTCATAGTGCTGTAAATGTAGTCAGGTGAAAAACTCCAGCCTTTTCTATAACAGCCAGGAGATAACCAGATGTATGAGATCAGTTCACTCTCCTTAGTTTGACTTCAGCAAGACAGACACGTCTGCCGAAGTATAAATAATGTCCTCAAAAATATCCTCTAGATAATAAAGGTTTTTCAAACCTAGTTCATTTAACAAAGTAGCAAGTAATGGTCCTTGGAACCTGCATCAACCGATGCAGCACAATACAGCGACATGTGAGCTAGGAAAACATCTCGTGACGACGACTTTCGAAGACAGGCTATGAACCAGAAATCGTTCACGACCAAAAATCGATAGAGTTAATGAAAATGTCAATTTACCTTGCTTTCAAGAAATACAGAAATATCACGCCTCCCGGCATGTGCAAATACACTAGAGGTATTATCTCGAATAAACGAAATATCCATAAGAGGACTACACATCCCTGACAGAACAAAAAAAAGCGGAGATCCCCTCTTCAACGAGGCATCTCTTTCGCCATTCCAAATCGCTCACTCCACTAGTGGTGGGCGGAAACCGATCGACCAAGAAGCAAGACAAGTCATGCGCAGTCCAGCGCAAAATGACCACAGCTCAAACTTAACTGCATTCGATACCAACGCGAGAAGACAAATGCTTACCGAGAAAAGTGACTATAAATTCCAAGCAGTTGTTGCCCTTGCGTTATAAAATAGATATTGTAAAAAACGATGTTGCGAGAATTTATCACGCAACATATCACCACCTCCTCCCGATAAAAAAAAAATGTGGAACATATTTTTTTTTTCAATATCAAAGAGCATGCGATAAGCGGCTCAAAACGCACGAATTATGCGCTGATAATTAACTAAATTGCCAAACAATAGGCTAATTATAGAGTGTCTGGTGAGGATATACCTCAACAGAAAAATAAATATGTCTCAAAAAATATTCACATCGGGGAGGTGTCACCAACACACATCACGTTAGCATGTAAACACAATATACGTATGCAAGTTACTATAATCATCATTAAACAGCATACTCTAATATTGTCTTTAAAAATGGATGTACAAATCTGATAGGAAAATTTAAATAGTACATTCTTTGACATGTAATGACATAAGTACATAGTAAAGTTAAACTACATGACGATCCAGGACATATGCTCTGGTATTCCGAGGGTAAGTACACAATCTAGAACTCGTCATGCTTGATACTAGTAAGGTAAGTCCTCAGCTCAACAATGACATTCTGAGAAAGTACAAGCAATATAATGCTAATTAATAACTAATATGCTTCATAAGGTACAATACATTATTAATAATTGTGGCTGTTTAGTAAACTAACGGCCCTTATATTAACTACTCAGTCCTCCTCTATCATCTTAAAAAACGAACAGAAGAAGATGACAACAAAGCACGATAGTGTGTACATATAAAGTAAGTACAGATGTGCTAATCTATTGTAGAAATATAGGTGTGTTATGACTCTGTAATATATGGAAATATAGGACAGAAGTATTAGTTGGAGTCATGTGGGCATCTAGACAAAATGTCAGCCATCACATTATCCGCACCACGGATAGCTCGTACCGTGAAGTGAAAAGGTTGAAGAGCTATAGCATATCGAGTGGATCTCGAACTCTTCAAATTCTTAGTCTGAATAGCTGTAAGAGCTTTCTGATCAGTCTCTAGAATTCCTCCGTAATCCAGTTTCTACTCAAGAAGTCAGCTCCTACATTCTGTTTTCCTGGAATGTATTCCACTTTGAAGGAATAAACACTGAGTAATAAGGCCCAACGCATGATCCTTGCATTGAATTCCTTATTGGCACCAAGAAAAGCTAATGGAGCGTGGTCTGTTTGCACCGTGAAAGATGTGCCATAGAGAAACTCGTGATGGCGTCTGTTGCCATCAATCAAAGCGAGACATTCTCTTTCAACTACGCTGTAGTTACATTCAGCCTTGTTTAGTTTCAGACTGCCATATGCAACTGGGAATAGCATATTCGGATCGGTGTCCTCGGCTGGAAGTAACGTTGACCAGATGCCCTGACCTGACGCGTCGACTCGCAATACGAAAGGTTTCTTGAGGTCAGGTAACCTCAAAATGGGGTATGCAGACAACTTTCCTTTTAAAGTGCTGTACGCATGTTCGCACTTTTGATCCCAAATGACCTTATCAGGACAACCTATCTTTGTGAGGTCAGTCAAGGGTGCCGTTAGTCCGTTGAAGTTCTGGATGTATTTCTGATAATATGCACATAGTGATAGGAAGGAACGTACGTCTTTCTTCGTTCGGGGCCTTTTGGCTGCAACTATTTTCTCCACGTTCTTCTTAACAGGCCACATGGAGCCGTGAGAAATAGTATGCCCCAGGAAATCTAGCTTTTCAAATCCTATGAGACATTTGCTAGGTCTGGCTGTGAGACCAGTTTCCTGTAGTCTCCTGAGGAGCATAGCAACCGTAGCCATATGTTCGTCGTAGGTATCCGATGCAATTAATATGTCATCCATGAAATTATGGATCTGGGGACTTTGCAAAGGTTCTAGGAGCTTCCTCATCATCCTAGTGAATACTCCTGGTGCGTTATGTAATCCGAACGGCATCACATTAAATGTGTAATGTCCTTCACTAGTGCTGAAAGCTAACAAAGGTTTAACTTCCTCCTTGACTGGTATTTGATAATAACCTTTACTGAGGTCAATCTTGGAGAAAATTCTTGCTTTGCTAAGCTTGGTGAACAACTCAGAAACAGTTTGGAGAGGTTCGGGCTGGAATTCCGTTACAGCGTTTAGCAGCCGGTAATCTATACACAGCCGAACTTCCTTATTGGGCTTCTGCAACAGCACTACACTCGAACTGTAAGGAGATGTAGACTCACTGATAATTCCTGCCTGACGCATCTTGTCTATTTCTCCGCGAAGTGCATCAGCTTTTGCGTACGGAATGGGGTAAACTCTGGTTCGAACAGGGGTCTCGTTTGTTAATTTCATATAAATTCGATGAGATTTGTTCGACCAGGTACATCCGTTAAGACTGCACTGTACTGCTTCAGTAGCGCCCTGGTTTCTGTTGTTCTTGTGAGAGATTGTCGCCGAACTTGACATCTTTAAAGGATTCTGTGGGTCGCAATGGGTACTCCATGCAACCATCATAATCTTCCTCGTCTTCCGTTGCTATGGCGACAGCCAGGAGATGCTTGGAGGATGGCACTGGTCTTTCCAAATATTTCTTAAGCAGATTTATGTGAAAGACCTTCTCCTTTCCTTTAATGGAGATCTTGTAATTGGTACGTGAGATCTTTTTAAGGACGGTAAACGGTCCTTGCCATCCGATGCGAAGTTTATTGCTTCCGGTTGGAAGTAGCAACAAAACTTTATCCCCTGGTTGGAGTTCTCTCTCTTTTGCAGCTTTGTTGTATCTTTTAGCATGTTTAGCGCGGGCTTTCATAAGGTTGGTTGTAGCTAGATCCCATCCTAGCTTTAGCCATTCCTTGAGCTCAGATACATATTTGCTTGCAGAGACGACTGTCTCGTCAGCCTTTTGGTCTGTCAGGGACCGAAGTAAGGCTTCTAGTGGCCCCTTAATAGGTCTGCCAAATAAAAGTGTAGCTGGCGCGAATCCCGTAGACGCTTGGGGAACCTCTCTGTAGTCGAATAAGGCAGCAGATATATATAGGTCTCAGTCTTCCGGTTTCTCCTGACCCAGCTTACGTAACATCATGGTGAGGCTGCCGTTAAAACGTTCCACGACCCCATTTCCGGCCGGATGGTAGGGACTTGTGTGGATATGTTTGGCCCTCAAGATCTTAAAGATCTCCTCCATTAACAGGCTACGGAATTGGGATCCATTATCCGTCAAAACTTGTTGAGGGAATCCCAACCGTCTAAAAATTTGCACGAAGGCTTCTGCGACATGCTTGGAATCCGTGCATGTTAGCGGTATAGCTTCGGCCAACATTGTGCAAGTGTCGACTATGGTCAGGATGAACCTGTTCCTTCTTTTGGTCCTTTCCAGGGGTCCAATGATGTCGACAGCAACCCGTTCAAATGGAGTACCTACTATTGGCATTTGCCCCATAGGTACTGGGGGTCCCAAGTGCTTGGGTGCTACACGTTGGCACTGGGCACAGGATTTAACGTACCTGATAATTTCAGAGTTCATTCCTGGCCACCAATAGTGGTTTTTTATTCGCTGAATAGTGGCGTTTTGTCCCATATGTCCGCTAAAGGGAAGAGAGTGCCCCATTTCTAAGATCTGGCTTCTGTACTGCATCGGTACTAGGAGCTGGTTATTCCCTGTATCAGTGTCGCCCGTTCTATGATACAATACGCCATCCTTAGAAAAGATGTCGCCGTGGTGTCTGGGGTCCTTAGCCATGGGCAGTTTTCTAAAGCAGGGCTCCAGAGTAGGGTCCTTTTGTTGCGCCTCCTTCAGTTCGTTCGGCAACAAATTTGGCGCAGGCTCCCTCTCCTTCTTAGTTTGCCCTCTTGTGGTTACCGCTGCCACAATCGGCTCCTTTGGTCTCCCAATAAACACGTATCTACATCCCAGGATAACTGGGTAGATAGGATCATCCATTATGGCCGCTTTAATAACACCTCTGACAAAATCAGAGTATTTCTACCAGTGCGATAGGAAGCGTCCTGGGTGCATCACTCTTGAAAACTCCACATAGTTTGACGGTTTCCCCTGTTTCCTCACCGGGTTTGACTAGGTGCCTGGCGACAATACAATCAAAACTTAATCCAGTGTCAAAAAGACAAGTTGTTGAGTTACCGTTCAAAATTACAGTTCCTCGCGTTGAGGGTCTGTCCCCCTCAGGTTGAGAATCACTGACATTGACTCTTCCTTGCGAGGCTGTATGCAAACATCCTATGCGGTTAGGCCCGGTCATTTTGCCATGATCAGACGTCCCTGCTGTAGGGATCTTTCCTTTTCCTTGACCTTGGTGGCCGCGCTGCCACGCTGGCTTGGTGGGTTGATCAGAATTGTTGTTTGGGGGATATCGGGTTTTGTAGAATTTCGATTTTTCCTGGGGAGGTCTCTGGATATTATTTTCTCGTTGGTTATAATGCTGAGAGGAATTGGAAGAATAGGATGACTGCTCTAGATTTTGTTTTCGAGATGGCTCATCTGTGGGTTTGCGTTTTGTGCTGGGAAGTTCGGCCATTGCGTTTGTATAGCGTTCTGCCTTATTGAGGATGTCCTCAAGCCTGACTGCGCCCTGTTCAGCCAAAAATCTACGGGTTTCGTTTGACGAAGTTGACTTTATCTGTTCCACAAGAACAAGTTCAAGAAGTCCCTCATATGTAAGAGGTAATTCAGATAATTCAATACATTTTGTCAAATAGCCCGTGAGACGTGAAGAGAACTGGGGAAATGTCTCCGTACTCTCTTTTCGGCTGTTTCTGAACATTAGCAGAAATTTTCGGGCGGTCATCTCAAACCGCTCTAGCAAGGCCTTCTTTAGCATGTCGTAATCATGTTGGTTGGTTCCCAGCTTTGTGTACACGTCATAAGCATTACCTTTAAATGACGTTGAGAGTTTAAGTGACCAACGGGAACTCTCTAACCCATACAGATTTGCGAGCCTCTCGAATTTTTCTAGGAAGGTGTCAATTTTCTCATTGGGGCTGGGAAAAGACTCTAAAGTAAAAGACATCGCAGTTAATTGGACAGATTGAGTGCTGGAGAGATCCGTTGACTGAGACTGGGGCGAGGACGGCTCTCCATTATTTGAAATAGAAGCGCCTCGACTATCTAAAGCCTTAAGCGCCAGTTCATGCTGTCTCTCCCTCTCTCTCTCTCTCCCTCTGAGCTTCCATCTCTGCCTCAATTTTCTTCTGCTCCAATTGACGATCGTCCGCTTCTTTCTTCTCAGCCCTCTCTCTTTCTTGCTCCGCGTCATACCTTTCAAGTTCCGTGTTTACAAACACGTTCGCTGCTTCGCCCTCTAATCCTGATTCCTTTGCCTCCAGCCTCAACATGGACCTCATCCTAATTCTTTCTGCCATGTCAAAAAACTGTATGCTTCTACTACTAGAGAATAGTAAGAAGGAACAAGAAGGGGAAAAACTCAAAGCCGCTACGAGAAAAAAACACAAAGTATAAATTTACTTGTGTTACCTCCTACCTTGAAATGTGCTAACTTATCGCTGCTATTATCTGTCATTTAAGACTTTTAATGCAGGCGACTATGCCACTTTAATGGAAAGTCAAACACTAGAAAAAAATCTACTTTTACTAACAGTAGAGAAAAAGTTATAAAAAAAAAAATTTAAAGGAAAAAAAATTTTTTTTCCTAACATTTGATTCTCCGACAACAAAACTCCGCCCCTGAAGTCAGTTATGAGATGAGACGTTGTTAACTTGACTTAAAAAATCAGAACAAGGCGTCTTTAGCTTAGCTCAACTCGCTAACTTCAAAAAACCTTTGTGACTGTTAACCAATCACGCGATCCCAGCAATTTTTATTTTTTAAAAAATATTTCAATTATCTCTGCCAGAAAATAATGAAAATAACAAATATTTTTGTTTTCTTTAACTTTCTACTGCTGTGGAAAGAAACAAATCCTGCAATTTATGTTGTGTGGTCGGCCCAAATACTAAAGGCGTTGTCTAGGGGGTGTAATTATTTTTATTATACCCTACTTCACAAAGACAAATCACTCTCACACTCTATCTAGACAGACCCAGACTTAAGATCAGACTCAGAATGGGCTACCCGTCAAGTGGTACTAATTCTAGATCAGACTCAAAAATCCCGGAGAGTGACCCATTTTATTGTCGTAAATTTATTTGAGAGAGTTCTTAGAAAATAGTGGTCCCGTTTAGAGGGAAGAATGATGGTGAATGCGCAGTGAAAGAAAGGGTTAGAAAGTAAATAGTTGATTCACAGAGTGCTGGGGAGAGTAAGGACAGACTCTATACGACAATCGTTTTTCTCTCACTCTACTCCTTAAACTCTCCTGGACAAACAATTATTTGCCAGTTTCCAAACACACATGCGCTCACACCAATTTGGTGCTTCAAACACACGGACGTACGTGAATACAAACTACGAATATAACAAGTATGGGGTAAGTTTGGGCTTGGGCCTTCCAACACAATACTAGAAGTTTTACGTGTTTATTTATCATTAAAATCAGATCACAACATTTATCAAATTACAGGAATAATCAATAGTTACAGCAAAATACGAATAACAAGATGGGGGAGGGGGGGGGTGTTAAGAATGGTGTCAACTATACCCTTCCCGCTTGAATTAGATAAAGAAAACAACCCCAGTCCAAAGACAGGTGTTTTATCAGAATAGATAATGTAACCCAACCCGTAAATTAAATTTACTTCAAAGAGAGAGGTGTTACAATACTAGGTCTGGTGGTGGAAAAAAATCCGATCGTTCTCAAACGTGTTTCCCTTTACTAAGCAGATATAAGGGAGGGGAAATAACAGAGTTTAAGAAATCCCGCTTAAAGGACAATGCAAGACATACAGTAAAAGGTATTTATCAGGTAAAGCAAATTAACAAGGTTTGCAAAATAAATCCCATTCATTCATGCACGCTCGTGATGGCCAGCACTCAGTCTCTCACACACACTTACCGATCGTGGAATCTGGCACTTCATAGAAGATACACAACAGCAGCTTAAACACTTGACATGATAAACAAATGTCTTTCCTTCGTTTCTAACCCCAGATTAGCGGGTTTTGTGTTGCACAGTTTTGCCCGAGAATCGCTAGAAGATGAAGCCTCAGTGTTCTGTTGGTTTTATATCAAAAGGTTCTTATAGGATGGCACAGTCACAGATACGGGGGTGTGGATAGTGTGGTCTCAGGTATTATTCACCGCTGGTGGTAGACAATATTCTCTAGCGTGATGACGAAAAAACTGTCAGTGTTCTTAAATGTTATTTCTTATTTCCACAGTAGAACAGTAAAATTATATGTATCGGTTCTGGCAATGTTCTGCTCCAGTTTTTTTATCTTTAACAGACAATGTTTAATTTTAAACGTTCTTGGGGCTTTGTTTCTGGAAAAATTCAGTTAGCTGGATCTCAACAGAGGATCGCCACAAGAGTTAATTTAAGATGTTTATGTAATGACTGAAGGTAGAACCGAGTCTGGACTCTCTATATAATTTATTCTTTGCTGGGAACGCAAAGGTTGTATGATCATTCTATAGGAAAAGATAGAAAAACATGACAACATAATTTCCAATATTAATTATATACTGACGCGTGATACATTTACAGTCAAAACTATTTTAAGCACTCGCGTCTTTAATTATATAAATTCAAGAAAAAACTCCCCGCGGGTCTAATAGTTAAAACACACACATCTATATATATATACAGAACTAAACTGTATTAAATAGTTTAAAATCCCTTAACGGCTTCCAAAATTAATTTAAGCATCTAGTTGTATTGGGAATTAACTTATAGCTATATCATTTAGTTTACAACAGCTATATCATTTAGTTTACAACTGGAACTTTGAAATGGGTTTATTTAATAAGTTTAAATTAACACACAAATCCAGTGAACTAAAATGAAAGCACTAGACCACTGATCACTTTAACAAATATATTATACCGTCTGCACAGAACAGAATAGCACTCCAATATAGCCGACAATTCAGATGAAATCTATCAGGATTCTACTATACGCTAGTGTATTTTAAAATCTCTGGCAAACGAATGATAAAATGCATTTCTTCAGGGTCTGTATATATAGTAAGTGGAAGGTATGATTAGGGGGACATGTTAGAATCTAACACCTTTCTTGAACTCAGGGGAAAATCGAGATTCTAGCCGCCCGTTTCTCGTCCGATTACTCACTTCCTGACCGGCTCGTTTCTCCCGTCCGTCTTAGTCTTCGAGCGCTTCAGCGCTCTCCTCTGGTTAACACGGAGATGCGAAATGCCGCTGAGACGCTGCTGCGTCTGCTTCTGTGGACCATCACTGCCTTGATCGTAGCCACTTCTCTCGTTGACTTTGGCAACGCCCCACTGGGCAGGCGTACTGACCAAGGTAATGAAAATAACTGCATATAATTGCTCTAGAGATATCCGTGGGCGTGATTTAACCTCTCCTTAAATCAATGCGATTCTCTGAATGCACGGAAGATAGCAGTCTACATATTAAGTAGCAAACGTGTTGACAATCTTCGTGGAAAAGTTGCATGCTAATGAATCCACGTTTCTGTTGTGCATTGCTAATGAGCCCACGTGGTGAGAATTCCCCGTTGACGAAAAGTTCCAACAGTACTGATGTTATACAAGGGACGTATCATCCTCTAACAATTCAGGGGTACTGATGTTATGAGAGGGTTCTTACCATCATCTAACAATTCAGGGACAGCTGAGTTGTCCGTCACATGGTTATAAGTGTGGATGATACACTGCCTGTCTTGGCGGAACTAGTGACAGGCTAGCAGATTTATAGTCCGTTAACCAATTGATGTTCAACTTTGAAATTTGTTTTTTTTTTTAAACTACCTGATGTAATGAATTTATATTTTGCATGTAGTCTTATATTATCCATGACGTTATGAAAACATTTTTTTGTTTCCAGAAAATGTATCTAGTTTAAGATATCTCTTCTTCAGGTTATATTAAAATCACACTCCCCTACCGGTATTAAAATGTAGCATGTCAGCCATACATTTGTGTTGCACGGGCAATAAATGGTTTTTTAATAGAAAAAAATATATTTTAAGACAAAATTATGACATTTCGTGCACCGCAGTTGTCTGCTGTTGAAAGCTGAAATAGTGCGACATCATTAGTGCAAATCTGTACCGTTGTAAAGTCAGTGGCGTATTGTGAAATGATTGTAAAGTTATAGCTGCATTGTATTATATTGAAACACATTTTTTTTCTGCACATATAGAATAATATTACATTCATTATGAGTTTGAAGTGCAAATGTATAACTATGAAGAAGGTTACTGTAATGCTGTACAGACACTTCTGCAGGGAGGCTAAAAAGGGGAGTTTATATCACGACATCAATAGACCTGATAGAAGAATACAGGTTGCGCTTGGTATTAACAGAGTTTCTTTTTGTCGATGGATACAACATGATGTTGAGTCTAAAATTGTCAGGCAAGGAAGGAAAAAAAAAAGTTGACAACTTCGATGAAGAAGTTATTCGACGTGAGATTTTCAAAATGTTTTCGTTAAATGAACTTGTCACTCTCGCAAACTGAAAGTGAAGCTGCTAAAGGATTGTGATATTGATACCTCAAAAACAACTCTTTGGAAAGTTGTAAGGTCCGTCGGTTTTACGTTTCGCAAATCTATTGGAGGCAGGAATGTATTATGTGAAAAACCACACTTAATTGCTGCCCGAAGCAAATTCCTTAGACAGATACGAGCACGAAGGATGGACGGATATGATATAGTATATTTAGACGAAACATGGGTTAATTCGCACCCTACAAATGAGAAAGAATGGCAATCTTCTGACAGTGTTCATAAAAGGACAATTCCCAGTAGCAAAGGACAACGAATTATAATTGAGCATGCTGGCAGCAGTGAAAATGGAATTGTCCATGACGCAGAACTAATGTTCCAGGCAATTTCAACAGATGGTAGGGACTAACACACTGAAATGAATGGACATAATTTTCGTTCGTGGATAGAAACAACTCTTCTCCCCATTCTTGACAGACCATCATGTATTGTAATGGACAATGCATCCTATCACAATGTTGTAGCTCAGGAAGACAAATTACCAACTTCCTCAAGCACAAAAGATGAAATAAGAACTTGGCTACGAAATGAAAATGTCAATGTCGACAATACCTATTTGAAACCTGAATTGTTACAGCTTGTGAAACAGACTAAGAAGACTAAGGTGTTTTGCTTTGACAAAATAATTGAATCATATGGTCACACCTCTCTTCGACTACCACCTTATCATTCGCATCTTAACCCAATAGAGTTACTTTGGGCTAAAATCAAAGGACAGGTTGCAGCACAGAACACCACATTTAAAATGAGCGACGTGAAAGTTCTTACACATGATACCCTAAAAAAGACAGATTTTCAATTCTGGAAGAAATGTGTAGATCATGTGCTCCGTGAAGAAGAAGAATACTGGCAACGTGATGGATTACAGTTTATCCAGCCATTAACAGTTGTTAATCTAATGGAATCGTCAGATACGGACTGAGATAAATGTAACTTAACTGAGATATCAAAAACAGAAAACTATGTAATTATGCTCCTTCAAAACACGAAGAAATAGTGCAGGTATACATGTAAAATTTACCGTGTCGTATACAATATAGTTTTGAATACAGTTTTTTACCCCCACGTTTCAGATTTAAATGTATCACTACTTATAGCTGTTTCCTATGCGGTGAGCAGATATGGATACGCCTCTGATCCTACTTTTGACATTTATGACGTAGTATACTGTAAAATTTGATTTTTAAGCCGTGCTTCTTGTAAGATTCGGAAAAGATCAAAGGAATTTACGGTTTTGAAGAATGCAGAATTGATATTGACTTAACAACAACATATTTGTAACGTCATGGATAATATAAGACTACATGCAAAATATAAATTCATTACATCAGGTAGTTTTTTCTTTTTTAAACAAATTTCAAAGTTGAACATCAATTGATGAACGGAATAGCATGACTAACAAACTGAACGCAGAAGAAGATTACTGCCCTGCGCAAAAAAAGGATGAGATACGCCTACCTAGACACGAACAATACAGCGCTTTGAATGTACACAGATTCTGACTTTTGTTAGGGATTGAGTGACTGTCAGCCATTACTATTACATTACTCCAAATCTTCGTGGGCAAAATAATGTATAATACACTTATTTTTTTTTTAAATTAATGGTGAAAAATATGCCGTTCAACCTCTGATGGGTTATAATTAGGATTTATATTTTTTTTACTTTAACTAAGCCTCACCAAGACAGGCAGTGATCGAACCTCCACCAAGACAGGCAGTGAGCTAAGCTCCACCACGAGCATAAGAGCAATTGTAAATTCTGGACATGTGAAGACTAGCCTTTGAGGCAGAACTGCGAAGACAAAAACAGATAACACGAGGAAAACAAAACACACAGAGAAGGAACGAACGAACGAAACTTGTATTTTCAAACGGTTGAGAATAGGGCGCGAAGGCACGTCTAACGTTCTGCTATTACTGTCTCTCATTTTCATACTGTAGAGAAAGAAAAAGAAAAAAAAATATATATATATATAAATATAAATATATATATATATATATATATATATATATATATATATATATATATATATATATATATATATATATATATATATATATATAGAGAGAGAGAGAGAGAGAGAGAGAGAGAGAGAGAGAGAGAGAGAGAGAGAGAGATGATAAGAGTTGAATGGACTGTTTTTATCTCTTCCTTACGGGTCCCTGGGTTTGACGCCGGATAATAATGAAACATCCATTAACCTCGCCGAAAAAATGCTAACTATTTCTTAGATATGTCTTGGAAACGAGGGTGTTTGCCTTGGGATTGCTGCCAACATCTTGATAAGTTGCTGGAGGGTTAATGAGGTTTGCCAGAATATTAGAAGGTTAACTCATTCAAAAATTGCGCATCCCAGACAATTTGGCTTTACAGCTGTTATCATTATTGTGTTTGGGATTTTTGTTGATGATGCGTTATGACTTGCGTAACACGGAATGGTTGAAGGCCGAAATTTGTAGGCATGTTTTAAAAAAAAAATGAAACATACATATAGCGATGTGAAACAATTGTCGAGAATTCCCTGCTTGATGCTAGAGGGTCGCAAACTTTGGACATTGAAAACAGTTGACTTCTGTCCTCTGTAATAATATAGCATTAGTAAATTCTACTTTGATTAATTACATTCGTTTATAATAATGATTGAGCTGACCGTACCATTTGAGTCCAGATTAGACGAGAAACAGCACGTTCCAAATATAATGATCTGGTCACGGACTTGAGGCACGACAGGCTCACAGGAAAAGTCATAGCTGTTGAGGTAGGTGCAAGAGGTCTGGTGGCTGCCTCAGTGTATGATCTACTGAAACTATTGGATGTGGAAGGACGGTCAAGAGCAAGGGCACTTAAGAGGCTTGGTGAAACTGCGGAAAGGGCGTCTTGTTGGCTTATGGAATTTAAGATAGTAATCTATATACAATTTAATGGTTACTTTCACAGTTTCCTCCATCTGGCAGCATGAATAAAACCAGGAGTGAAATTAAAAGTTGCAATCAAGGTGGAGTGGGTGATCAGATTGCCTCCTGTTGTAGCGCTCTGTTTAGAGTTATCTATCATGAGGCCAGATTATCTTAGTGTTAAGTTCTAAGTTGATTGATGAAGTCAGTCTGTCATAGTGTTAAGTTCTAAGTTGATTGATAAAGTTAGCCTATCATAATGTTAAGTTCTAAGTTGATTGATGAAGTCAGTCTGTCATATAAGTTGATTGATGAAGTCAGTCTGTCATAGTGTTAAGTTCTAAGTTGATTGATGAAGTCTGTCTGTCATAGTTCTAAGTTGATTGATGAAGTCAGTTTGTCGTAGTTCTAAGTTGATTGATGAAGTCAATCTGTCATAGTTCTAAGTTGATTGATGAAGTCAGTTTGTCATACTGTCAAGGTCTAAGCTGATTGATGAAGTCAGTCTGTCATAGTGTTAAGTTCTACGTTGATTGTTGAAGCCAGTCTGTCATAGTGTTAAGTTCTAAGTTGATTGTAGAAGCCAGTCTGTCATAGTGTTAAGTTCTAAGTTGATTGATGAAGTCAGTCTGTTGTAATGTTAAGTTCTAGCCAGACTGTCATACTGTTAAGTTCTAAGTTGATTTATGAAGCCAGTCTGTCATAGTGCTAAGTTCTAAGTTGGTTGATGAAGCCAGTCTGTTATAGTGTTAAGTTCTAAGTTGATTGTTGAAGCCAGTCTGTCATAGTGTTAAGTTCTAAGGTGATTTATGAAGTCCATCTGTCGTAATGTTAAGTTCTAAGTTGATTGATGAAGTCAGTTTGCCATAGCGTAAGTGTATTCACGTGAACCGAATATCAAGTATTCCCTGTTTGATGCTAGAATTTTGCGAACAGTGGCAACCATTGGCTTCTGTCCTCTGTAACAGTGTAGCGTGAGTAGTTCTACGTTGTTTGATGAGGCCAGTCTATCATAGCGTGAATAAGTTCTAAATTGTTTGATGAGGCCAGTCTGTCATAGTATGCGTAATTTCTAAATTGTTTGATGAGGCCAGTCTGTCATAGTATGCATAATTTCTAAATTGTTTGATGAGGCCAGTCTGTCATAGTATGCGTAATTTCTAAATTGTTTGATGAGGCCAGTCTGTCATAGTATGCGTTATTTCTAAATTGTTTGATGAGGCTAGTCTGTCATAGTTTGCGTTATTTCTAAATTGTTTGATGAGGCCACTCTGTCACAGCGTGAGTTCTAAGCTAATTCATGAGACCAGTCAATCACAGCATAGGTTCTAAGTTGGTTGGTGAAGTCAATCAGTGATAGTTTTAATAAGTTATAAGTTGGTTGGTGAGATCAACCAGTGACAGTTTTAATAAGTTATAAGTCGGTTGATGAGGACAGCCAATCATAGCGTGAGGAAGTTCTAAGTTAGTTGACGAAGCAAGTCAGTCAGTCAGTATTGTCAGTCAGTCAGCACCTTTTTGCACCCTACTTACTTTTCATTTGTCACTTATTTAAGCACATGGGCCCCTCACTGCAACACTCTCATGCACGAAGCCTATACCCGAACACTTGACACGATCTTACCTACAGTTCTAGCTGTTTATTTTCCATTAATAACAGTACCATTAACTACCTTCTGCAGTCGTCATTTACGACTTGCTTCTTCTAATCCTTTAGGTCAGGGTTTCTTTACGACATGTAAAAACATAATTTATCAAGTTTTAACAGAATACAGTTCAAATGTTTAGTCTTCAACATAACCTCAGTTTTTCATCACACATCATTCAGTCCGATTTTCCAACACACTGTTAACCTTTTCTTTTACTGTCACCATTTTCAATCAGTTACAGGATCTAAAAGAAATAAACTTAAAATTGAAAACACTAACATTTTAAAAATGCATAAATTATACTTTTATGTGCTGTTTATAGTGTGATTCTGTCATATGTACATCCAAAGTTAGTAAAGTTTAAGGTTACACAAGGACTTTATGGACACCTGTTATGAGATTGAAATTTGACGATGGTGAATGAGTCGAAAAGGAGCTAAGCGTGAATTAAGATCACTGCTATGTGCGGCCGTTTTAGTTGTAGGGTATGGCATATATGATTTTCCCTAAACTGCTAACAATTCCCTGTTGTTTCTGCTGCAAAAGGTATGTTGTGATGTTACTGCGTCAAAGAGAACGATATGAGGTTTCTGTTTTTGGTTATATGGATTTCTGTTCCTTATTGTTTTACTGTTCTTCACTTGGGCTTGTTGTTGAATATGTAGTTTTTGAAACAACTAAGCACATTTTACATAACAGACCGCAAAGTCTTCTATATTTGGACTTGCGCCATAATATAACCAACAGACCTTGTGTCTAGGTTGAACGGTACGCGCCTCGCCAAACGAGGCAAAACTCCCAATTGAAAAAAAAAGTCTTTAAAACGCTTACGATCTGCTTTGATTAGATAGTATCGTTATAACTCTTTAAAGAAAATTGCTTGGCTTTTATTAATTTTTTTCATAATATCTGTGTAGTTCCCTGGAGGTCTCCGAGGTGACAAATAAAGACTGGGAGTATTGCTCCTTCAAGCATGTCGTAAGAGCCGACTAATATGTGGTTGTGCATGGGGCTGGGAACCCCATCTTGTTAGACAAATTGCTACTGAAAACACCACTACAGGAGCAGACGAAGGCTTTAATGCAGACGTCTTGCAAGGGGACCAGCTGCAGTGGCGGCTCTGTGAAAAGGATGATGATTACCATCATTAAAAGGTGAAAGAAACAAGAAACGTGTGCGCTTAAAGTTTTGCTGGATGACTGGAAACCTCATCATCTAAAACAAGTTGCTATAGAGACCACCACTACAAGGACACATGACCTGCTTTGGTGTAGGCTTCCTGTGATGGTAGCCAACTGCAGTGGGGTCACATTGCTTCTTACAGAGCAAAAAGAAGTAAGGAAGGAAATGAAAAAAGCTTGACATTGATTGGTTGAACGGTATATTGTGACCCACAAACGTGAACCGTAGCCGTTGATTGGTTCATTAACACGCTGATTGTCTATTATTGTTTACATTAACAGAGTAGAAGCGTACCAGACGATTCTCCAGCTAATGGCTGAAAAAGATTTGTACAATTACTATGAGGATATGCAAAAAGTGGCGGGAATTGACTGGACACATCAAAAGGCGAAGGCGGTTCTGGAAGCTTTTCAGAGGAAATTCTCGCAGGTAAGAAGCATTTTACATCTTACTTCCCTTTTTTTCTCAGCCACGACCGACTCTAGGCAAGAACCAGTGATCACACTGGCACGTGGCGCCAACACTGTCCCACAGAAAACACAGACTAAACACAATGAATCAATTATATATGAGAACTGCCTTTTTTTCTGAGCTTGAATTTCTGTCAGCAATTTATGTTCTGTTCCTCTTTTTTTCTTCATTACTGTATAAAAAAATGAGATGAGCAATGGATAATACTGTTCTTACATGACGTCTTTCCCCTACTTATATATATATATATATATATATATATATATATATATATATATATATATATATATATATATATATATATATATATATATATATATATATATATATATATATTTGAACATGTACACTAATATAACCGACTAGGTTGAACGCGACGCGCTTCGCCAAAACGAGGCACAATTTTATTTAAAAAAAAAAAAAAAGATTATGTTTCCACTTTCCCCATGTACAGCGTGAGACAATAGTTTAAGTTTACGTTACACAGATGGAGCAGAGGAGAACATCAGGTCATTTTAATGAGTATGAGTTCTGGTAACAAGTTAATCGGAATATGCAGTAAGCAAAGATTAGGAATCACCAGACAACTCTTATTCTGAAACCCACAGAGTAAGAGAAATAGAGGTGGACCAACACACTGGAGAACAGAACTGGAGACAAATGAAAATTATGAGGTGGACATGGGAAGACCTTGAACTGATGGCACGTGATAGGAGGACATGGCATGTGTTTGTTGAAGGCCTATGCTACAGGGTATTGATTGATTGACATACTGTATTAGGAATTACTTGCGGACAAAGAATCATGCATCCAAAATACCACTTGTTACAGTGAGTGGCCTGTGCTCCAGCTGAGATGAAAGCGTGGACTTACCAAGAAAAGAAGAAATAACATCAAATGAAGCAATGCTATTGATTTTTTTTTTATTAGACTGACCATAGAATGTACCTTCACAATGTCAAGTCAACAAAGGGTCATCACTTTTGTTTTGTTTTTCACACACACACACACACACACAAAACGCATTTTTAATTTCCCGTCCTGTCAGGTGATCAACAATTTTGGTAACGAAACAAATAAAGACAACCTGTATGCATTTTCCTACACATCTCTACTGGACATGATGAAGGATTTCTCCAAGATCAGTGTCACAAGAGTGGTCCTGGGATATGTTCTTATGGTGAGTGTACCTGACACATGTCAAACTTGATGTATGCTTTGACGAGCAGGTCTCATGATTCGTTTTTAAGCAGAATATTTTGGCATGATTTTTTTTTTTACCTGGAGACTTTTTACTTTGCCCTATTTTGCTCCTGACCGAGCATACGTCGACCATTCATCATCATCATGTTCCTTCTCGCGCCCTATGGAGCCACCACAGCAGCCCCCCCTTTACAGGAAGCCTCACAACGCATTCACGTGCTTTAGCAGCCGTGGTTTATGAGCTATATGGTTTACCTCTTGAGGTTGCAAGCCATACACAACCACATATTAGTCGCCTTGTACCACAGCTGGGCTGCCATTGCAGTTGGCAAAATTCATTATGCCCCCCCCCCTTTGTTTTAGATAAGGTTGAACCAAAGCACATATGTGCTCCTGTGTTTTTCTGTGGCAGTTTATTTTACACGATGAGTTTGCCAGCCCACAGCACAACCCTCCTTGTTCACCTGTATTACATGTTTAGTAGGAGCCAGTAGGCTAGTTCTTCACTTCCCAGCGTTAGGACTTCTGCTGTCCTGGGTAGCTAATGTGAAGTTACTTCTAATGACTTCTTTATACCTCCTTATCCTAATGACAACATCGGCCATCTGACGTGGAGGGATCAGAGCACCATTTTTCGGCTCAGAACACGTATACCACTCAACAGTCACTTGAACAGAATCCAACCACAACACACTTCAGAGTGCCAGCTTTGTAACTACCCCTACAAAACTCCTGACCACCACCTCTCTGAGTGCCCAGCACTCGATGATGTTTTAAAAATGCTCCTTCTTCCGAGGCCAGATAAGTGGAACACCTTGTACGAAGAAACAAAACAACTTGCGAAAACATGCAGACATCACTACATGACATTGGCCCGAAGGGCAAGAACCCAAACGCAGCTGGATCAATAACAACAACAACAACGTACCTATTTAAGTATCCGTAGTTGGTTATTGGTCCCGTACCACCAGTAATTACGTTCTTAAGACTTTGTATTAAGTTATTCATTCATACATTCATTTCCCTGGTCACCCTCTATAGAGTATGAGCCCAACAGTGCAGCTGGCCCCAATGCTAAAAGTCTCTGCCAAAGTATTGGTGTTCTGTAGCAGCAGGGATTTGTGTAGTTATTTCTATTACATTATTACGTTCCCACTCACAACCTCAATTTTAGTTGCCTCTTATGACACGCCTGGCCCCGTGTAGCTTCCTGGGTTCTGTGATGAGGTCAAGAAAGAATGTGACTACTGTTGCCTTAGGCATGCCGTACACGGCAACTAATCTGAGGTTGTACATTTGAGACTGGCAACCTCATCACTATATAAGAGCACATGAATGCTTGGTGCAGGTTTCCTGCAAGGAGACCAGCCGCAGTGGCGTCTCCATGCTCAGTAAGGAGCGAAAAGGAAAATGATGACATGTCTGAGGAAGCCGTAGTCACATTCTTTCTTTTTTCTCCTCAGAGGCTCTTCTCTTCCCCCCCCCCCCCTCCCCCAAGCTACTTCGGGCATATTAGATTATTGGAAGCATTTTGTCATTGTCAGACATGAAGGGGCTGAATAAGAGATGGAAAGACCTAGAGCAGAAGGCACAGGACTGGGTGACATGGCATAAGTTTGTTGAAGGCCAATGTTGCTGCTTGGGAAGCTGATGGGTCATGATGGTGGTGGTGATGATGATGATGGTGATGAGGATAGTGGTGATGGTGATGATGATGACATTATTATTTGTCATTTGACTTGAAGCATTCGTTTGTACATACGGTTCTGCTTTCTTCCAGTTTATCTATGGCTGCGTGAGCCTGTTGAGATGGAACGATGCAGTTAAATCTCAGAGTGGCATTGGGATGGCGGGGGTCATGTTGGTATCCTTGTCAGTAGCAGCTGGTCTGGGTATATGTTCGGTGCTGGGCATCAGCTTCAATGCATCCACAACACAGGTAAGTCTGAATCGTCATCACCCTTCATCTTTTCGTCTTGATGATGCACTCTGATAGTCTCTTTTCCTGTCCATCTCTTGATGTTATCTTCCCACTTATAGCGCTGTCATCCTATTGCACGTTTGCCTTCAACTCTGTCTTCTATTATGGTCTTCAGTAAGGTGTGGTGTCTTTTTACATGCCCAAAATATTTTAGCTGTCTAATTGTGATCGCTTTCATTAAAATAAGCCATATAGAAGGTACTGGCACAGATTACGGGGCTTGCTGTTGGACTCTCTAGGAAGTCCCCCTTGGGTTGTGACACTCAACAGTTATGCTCCTTCCTTCTATTTTTTATCTATACAAATTTCTAGCTCACTCAATCCATATGTAACATTACAAAGAAATGAATATTACTACCTATCTGAACAGGTGACTTAGCCATTACTTTCTTCGTCAAGAAATTAACATCCCAAATATTTGCAAAATTTCTTTAGTATATCTGCTCTATATTACTTTTATTTCTTACATACGATTTTCATACTCCTACTAATATCGTGTTTTGGTTTGAAATCTTTCCCGAAGAGTTAAGCTGAGTTGGGTATTTGAATCTCCTCAATTTCATAAAACTCTACTCCCCAAGGAGCACAGGCCGTCAGCAAACTTATGCCAAGTCTTCCTGTCACGTGACATAGACCTTCAGCAAACTTATACCAAGTCTTCCTGTCACGTGACACAGACCTTCAGCAAACTTATACCAAGTCTTCCTGTCACGTGACATAGACCTTCAGCAAACTTATACCAAGTCTTCCTGTCACGTGCCATCAGCTCAACGTTTTTCCATTCCTTCTTCGTGCCCTTCATGTCTGTCACCAGTTCTCTTCTCCTTGTGTTCCTTAGTCTCCCTCTGCCCCTCTTGCCCTAGGGATTCAGTCCCAGGATGTGCTGTTTTTCCAAGTTCGTTTAAAATATGAACATTCCAGTTGCCATGTATTCATCACATAGGTATAAATATAAGTGCATAATTTTATTGGAATTTTTTTTTGGTCGACTCCACAACCCTGGTACAAACTATGAATGAATGAATTTAAAAATACATTGTACAAACGTCTACCAAAATCTTGTCTACATTCCTTACATTTTCTTGTTTACAACTCTTTTTATACATTTTTAAAATCAATCCTGTCTACTAGACCACTAGGTCTTTGATATTTAGACATGCGCCCTAATTTAGCCTACGGAACGAGGAAAAACTCTTATTAGTTTTGTCAAATGTATCAGTTGAATTACAACATTTGAAATGTGTTTCTTGAGAAGGCTAATGAACAAGAGATAAAATAAATGTGTTTTTTAAGTACCATACTAACAAGAAGTCTTGCCTGGAATATATGAGAATGAAATTATTTGTATACCGCTTCTGAAAAAATACGTTTAACTAACCATCACCTAACAAACCCGTAAAGGTAGTCCCATAGACGATACTGCTATAGGGGAGTGAAGTGTTAGAGACTTCACTATACTAAGTCCATCACTGAGAGGTGAGGTGACCAGTTCCCTTCCTTGCTGCCGTTTCCTTTCCTAACTCAAGATGGGAGTCAGGAACCCATTTACAGCTGGGGAGACTGGAGTGTGTCGCCACCATGTTTCGAACCAGACAACTTTGCCGCGACAGTCCAGTGCTCTAACCAGTCTGCCAATCGGACGCTCTTAACCAACCCTACATATGTATAATATCATATGTAAATAGAAAGCTAAGAAATAGATGGACCGGCAGAAGCCTACATAAGAAGAGGGAGGTTCATCATCTCAGGTTACATCAAGCGCGGAAGAACAATATTGGAAATTTTCAGGAGGATTCCTTGGTGTTTGTTACCAGCTGAAACTTATAGAAAGCAGTAGAATGTTCTATCTATACGTTATTATTACCCCTGATAGTCTTGATCGTGTTTTTTTTTACCTCCCCTTCTTTTTACCCTCTATTCGTCCTAAAATATATCCACCCACACAATGCCTTCATTCATTCATTGTCTTTCAGATTATCCCGTTTCTGGCGCTGGGTCTTGGAGTCGATGACATGTTTCTCATCGCCCACACATACTTTGAGAATGCGGATCATATACCTACACAGGTAAGCAGGAAGAATTGATGCAGTTTTTTTTTACCCTTTATCTCCCCCCCCCCTTTTTTTTTCTTGTTCTTCTTCCATGGCATTTAGCTTCATGCCACCGTTGTCTATTCTTTCTCAGCCAGCAGGATCTTTCGTACCTTCATCACTCACCTAAACGACGCATATATATATATATATATATATATATATATATATATATATATATATATATATATATATATATATATATATATATATATATATATATATATGTGTGTGTGTGTGTGTGTTTTAATAGCATAGGGGAAAAAAAACTGTTGTGCCAGACAACATGACCTGACTACAGTTGTAAAAATACAACGACCTTCACATTGCTAGTAAGAGTCCTTGTACCTCTATCACACGGTTTCTGAACCTCTGATCCGTGAATGGATTTTAAGGGGGTCCGTGTACATTACTTAAAATTTAAATTTAAAATTTGATTTACGATATTATGTACATTTTTTTCCAAGAAGGGGTTCCATAGTCTTCAGTGGACAATCAATGGGGTCCAAAACCTTAATGGGACAATCAAAGGGGTTCATGGCATACAAAAAAAGGTTGAGAAACCCTGCCCCAGCACTGTTATTTCGTATACGGGTCAGTTCATCTGCACCTGAGATGTACCGAAGACATTCTGAATTCTCTACGCACAACAGCCAGTCGCACACACATCAGCCAGTCGCACACACAACAGCCAGTCGCACACACAACAGCCAGTCGCACACACAACAGCCAGTCGCACACACAACAGCCAGTCGCACACACAACAGCCAGTCGCACACACATCAGCCAGTCGCACACACAACAGCCAGTCGCACACACACAACAGCCAGTCGCACACACATCAGCCAGTCGCACACACAACAGCCAGTCGCACACACAACAGCCAGTCGCACACACAACAGCCAGTCGCACACACAACAGCCAGTCGCACACACAACAGCCAGTCGCACACACACAACAGCCAGTCGCACACACAACAGCCAGTCGCACACACAACAGCCAGTCGCACACACAACAGCCAGTCGCACACACAACAGCCAGTCGCACACACAACAGCCAGTCGCACACACAACAGCCAGTCGCACACACAACAGCCAGTCGCACACACAACAGCCAGTCGCACACACAACAGCCAGTCGCACGTGTTTCAGAAAATTCTTCTTCTTACTCTTTCTCATTGTCATCTCCCCCAAAAGGGCATGGAGCCAACACTTTAGTTGTTCTTAGAGAGCCAGCACTAAACAAGGGCATGGAGCCAACACTTTGTTCTTAGAGAACCAGCACTAAACAAGGGCATGGAGCCAACACTTTAGTTGTTCTTAGAGAGCCAGCACTAAACAAGGGCATGGAGCCAACACTTTGTTCTTAGAGAGCCAGCACTAAACAAGGGCATGGAGTCAATACTTTAGTTGTTCTTAGAGAGCCAACATTTTAGTTGTTCTTAGAGAGCCAGCACTAAACAAGGGCATGGAGTCAACACTTTAGTTGTTCTTAGAGAGCCAACATTTTAGTTGTTCTTAGAGAGCCAGCACTAAACAAGGGCATGGAGCCAACACTTTAGTTGTTCTTAGAGAGCCAACATTTTAGTTGTTCTTAGAGAGCCAGCACTAAACAAGGGCATGGAGTCAACACTTTAGTTGTTCTTAGAGAGCCAGCACTAAACAAGGGCATGGAGCCAACACTTTAGTCGTTCTTAGAGAGCCAACATTTTAGTTGTTCTTAGAGAGCCAGCACTAAACAAGGGCAAGGAGTCAACACTTTAGTTGTTCTTAGAGAGCCAACATTTTAGTTGTTCTTAGAGAGCCAGCACTAAACAACGGCATGGAGTCAACACTTTAGTTGTTCTTAGAGAGCCAGCACTAAACAAGGGCATGGAGCCAACACTTTAGTTGTTCTTAGAGAGCCAACATTTTAGTTGTTCTTAGAGAGCCAGCACTAAACAACGGCATGGAGTCAACACTTTAGTTGTTCTTAGAGAGCCAGCACTAAACAAGGGCATGGAGCCAACACTTTAGTTGTTCTTAGAGAGCCAACATTTTAGTTGTTCTTAGAGAGCCAGCACTAAACAAGGACTTTGAGCCAACACTTTAGTTGTTCTTAGAGAGCCAACATTTTAGTTGTTCTTAGAGAGCCAGCACTAAACAAGGGCATGGAGCCAACACTTTAGTTGTTCTTAGAGAGCCAGCACTAAACAAGGGCATGGAGCCAACACTTTAGTTGTTCTTAGAGAGCCAACATTTTAGTTGTTCTTAGAGAGCCAGCACTAAACAAGGGCATTGAGCCAACACTTTAGTTGTTCTTAGAGAGCCAGCACTTTAGTTGTTCTTAGAGAGCCAACATTTTAGTTGTTCTTAGAGAGCCAACATTTTAGTTGTTCTTAGAGAGCCAGCACTTTAGTTGTTCTTAGAGAGCCAGCACTTTAGTTGTTCTTAGAGAGCCAACATTTTAGTTGTTCTTAGAGAGCCAGCACTAAACAAGGGCATGGAGCCAACACTTTAGTTGTTCTTAGAGAGCCAACATTTTAGTTGTTCTTAGAGAGCCAGCACTAAACAAGGGCATGGAGTCAACACTTTAGTTGTTCTTAGAGAGCCAGCACTAAACAAGGGCATGGAGCCAACACTTTAGTTGTTCTTATAGAGTCAACATTTTAGTTGTTCTTAGAGAGCCAGCACTAAACAAGGACTTTGAGCCAACACTTTAGTTGTTCTTAGAGAGCCAACATTTTAGTTGTTCTTAGAGAGCCAGCACTAAACAAGGGCATGGAGCCAACACTTTAGTTGTTCTTAGAGAGCCAGCACTAAACAAGGGCATGGAGCCAACACTTTAGTTGTTCTTAGAGAGCCAACATTTTAGTTGTTCTTAGAGAGCCAGCACTAAACAAGGGCATTGAGCCAACATTTTAGTTGTTCTTAGAGAGCCAGCACTTTAGTTGTTCTTAGAGAGCCAACATTTTAGTTGTTCTTAGAGAGCCAGCATTTTAGTTGTTCATAGAGAGCCAGCACTTTAGTTGTTCTTAGAGAGCCAGCACTTTAGTTGTTCTTAGAGAGCCAGCACTAAACAAGGGCATGAAGCCAACACTTTAGTTGTTCTTAGAGAGCCAGCACTTTAGTTGTTCTTAGAGAGCCAGCACTAACTCATGCGCTCCTTATGAAGCATAGAATCAACACTGTAGCATTGTCTCCAGGAAGTCTTCACCGAGCATATGCATGCTCCTACAGCGGTGGTTTATATAGCATCAGTTTTACTTGATCGGGTTGTGAGCCGTGTCAAAACCTCATATCTGTTGGTCATCTCATCTCATAATCGGGACCTTTTCTAACACGTGAACAGGGTGTAGAGAGGACCCAAAGAGCACAAAGCTCCTGGACAAAACATGTAATCAAAATGTTTGACAAACAGGTGATTAGCCCATTGTGTGATGAGTGACAAACAGGTGATTAGCCCATTGTGTGGTGAGTGACAAACAGGTGATTAGCCCATTGTGTGGTGAGTGACAAACAGGTGATTAGCCCATTGTGTGGTGAGTGACAAACAGGTGATTAGCCCATTGTGTGGTGAGTGACAAACAGGTGATTAGCCCATTGTGTGGTGAGTGACAAACAGGTGATTAGCCCATTGTGTGGTGAGTGACAAACAGGTGATTAGCCCATTGTGTGGTGAGTGACAAACAGGTGATTAGCCCATTGTGTATATCTGTTTGGGACCTAAGATGCGTCAACAGTGAGAAATGCAGTTAGCGACGCATAGCTTGACTGCTTGCGTCAGGGTCAGCGAACCAGAGCTGACCAAGACGCTACTTCACCTCCAATGGTGGTCCTGGAAACAGGCTGCATCACTGCAGTCTGGCTGAGTGAGTAGGGATCGAAGAGGGAAGGCTAACCCGGTCCCAAAAGCCGTGCTGAAGTCGGATGTGTCGGCCGAAAGGCGCAAATATCGCAGCTTCGGTGTAAACGGACACAACGTAACCAACGTCCTTTTCAGGACGAACGAAGAATATCTGTTGGTGATGAGCTTTAACAACCGTAGCAGCAATTGTCAACCGTAGGCAACTTTGATACACGTAGGCAACTTTAATGCACGTAGGCAACTTTGACACACGCTATGGGAGATCAAAAGCACTTCAACAAAGCTTTTTTAAGAGCTTTTTAACTTCTCCCAAAAATAAATCCAACGCTTGGCGAATTCATTTCAGAACTTTGTTTGATGTTATATTAAACTTCTTAAGACGCAACTTCAAGATTAACAAACATTGTCCTAGATTCTAGATCATTAATTAAGCATAGTCCTCCATTCCCATGTGTTCTCTTTCTTTATTTCTTAAATCATGTTTATTATTAATATTTTCAAACAGAAGCCAAGAATATTATATATAAAAATATATCGCCTTTTTACATCTCCTTATCAGTACGATATCTTTTCATTTCATGGCCAGGTTTTCATTGCAAGTAGAGGAAGGCCAGTTCTGACTTTTCAAACGGCTTTGTCGTTTTTTTGTGTTGCGGAATAATTATCTGAGTTGTACGGATATGGAGTACACATTTCGCATATACTGAAGAGACTACTTTGTGTGGGTGGAAGAAAATAGTTTCAATAGAAAATAAGCGCGGTATTGTGTAACAGGGCCTAGATTTTAACATAAACATTGTGGCAAATTGAAAACTCCGAAATGTTAAGTGTGCGTGCAGTTGTGGGTCAGTGGGTTCGTTTTTTTTTTTTAGTGTTTTGCCTCTCTCAATACATGCTGAACATTGAAGCACCCAGTGACCTGTCGTTAAGATGCTGGTGTGTGTACATGCACGTGCGTGAATGTTTGTTTCTCAAACAATCCACAGTTGACGCGTGTGTGTGAATTAGAAACAGGCAAAATTTATTCATACGGCCGAACAGTTTTCTTCGCAACTTTTTTGTGTTAGCTATTTTGAGTTACCACGGCTACGGTATAATGTGATTAGATAGTTCGCAGCTGTAACTAGATACCACAAAGCTAATAATTAGTACTAGAGACGTTTAAAAAAAAAAAGCAACACACACGCACGGATCTGTCTGTTTATGAGCCGTGTTTTTTTGTGTGCCATTTTGACTGCTTTTTTCCTTTCACTGTTATATAGAATCATCAGCATTCTCACTAGCGCGCCCTACGGAGCAGTCAGTTACCACTACATCTGATCCCCTTACAGCAAGCCTGCGCCTAACATTCACATGCTGTAGTTTCTGTGGTAGTTTGTTTTACATGATAAGGTTTCCAGCACCATGCACACCTCATTTAAAAAGACGGAAGTAGTATGGTCCAGTCTCTAACACTTCACGCCCTGCGGCAGTATTGTCAATGGGACTACTTTTACCTAATACAATGTGGCCAATGCGTCAGTTCTTTTCTAATCTTACCTTGTCACAGGCGGAATCTTATTATCTTTGTCATGTTACTTTACATCGGCATAGGGAGCTAATGTTTACGTTCTTGAGGCAAATGTCCCGTCGCATTGGCTATTGCGAGCGCGTCTTGTCGTACGATTTCCGGTTATATGTCTCTCTCTCGCTCGCTCTATCTCTCGCTCTCTCTATCTCTCCTCTCGAACCTATGTTCCTATTCTCAACACTTTGAAAACAAAGTTCGTTCGCTCTCTCGCTGGCTCTCTCTCTCTCTCTCTCGCTTTCTCTCTCTCTTTCTCTCTCTCTCTTAGACGGGTCTAAGTTCCTTTCCCTCAACACTTTGAAAATAAAGTTCGTTCGCTCTCTTGCAGTCCCTATTCATACAATCGTAGACTTTTCGAATACTTTATTAGTTTTGATTACATGCCCCCTTAATCAGATTATCTTTTCTTATAATATCAATTGTAGGTTCTAATGACGATGTTTGTACTTTTCTACATATTTTATGTCATGTTTACAAGTAGTTAATATGAGTGTGCTATTTTATTTTACTTTGCAACGTTGAATTCCTTGACATTGATATGTAAAATGCATATGGGAATAAATGAATTCAGTATGAAAGGTGAGAGAAAGGAAGGGCAGAATGTCAGACGGGCCTGCGTGCCCAATTCTCAACCCTTTGAAAATAAAGTTCGTTCGTTCGTTCGTTCTCCCTCTCTCTGTAGTATCCTAAAAGCCAGGTCTTCTACTGCAGCAGGCGTGTACTGGCAACACGTCTCATGAGATAGTCGAATTACTTATTTTCGACGTCTCTGTATGTTCGATGCAGAACGTAGTTCCTACAATTTTCATTTTTTCATGTCCTAACTTCTCAGTATGTACGTCCTGGTAAAATTTTGGCTCTTCTTAAGCATTTGACTTCGTACGATATGGTTTTTTTTTTCTCTTGTGTGTATTGGACTGATGCCGTGATTCACACTAATAGCAAATAGTTGGTAGGAATATACTATTTGACAGTTGTCGTATAGTTTCGATACTGATGTTCCGATACTTGGTCCATTGTTCATTACATTAATCTAGCAGTGATTAACTTGCGCCACCGCCTACACCCTTTTCTAGCCTCTACACTTTTCCATAGGCAAGGGTTACGGGGTTCCGCTGGTTATACAAAATCTATTTAATGGTTACTCCGTGGTTGTCTCCCCTGCTTTGTAGTAGTGGTCAAACAATGGCCAAAATTGTAATAATGAGGATATTCAAAGGTATCAGTCTTAGCAGATATATTAATAGAAGAATGATGATGCTTCTACTTCAGGGAGCATCACAGGCGTTTTAAAAATAAATCAAGCATAACAACTGATATCATCTAAGCTGTCATGAACTTTTTATCTTCCCGCCCCTTCTGTGAGGAAAAAAAATGTGCTCGTATTTTTTTTGAGCCCCCAACTGAATTGATTTATTAAAATATTACTTTAATTTCTCTGGATGGTTATGTATTTAAATTAACTGGGTGTATGACCCTTTCACCGGAAACAAACGGTCAAGCGGTATTATGATCTTTGTCTTGTTATTTGGCCTATTTTGGTGGTTGATAAAGACATAGCGATAATTGAGTTAAAAGTATGTCTGTGTTGTTCCGTAGTTGCGTGTACTGTCGTAAGAATGCCAACGAGGCACTCTTTTGTGTGTGTCGATTTCCCCGTGAGCCTATCACTTGTTCTCTTTCTTATGTCTAATTTTTTTCTTTCTTTCTTTTTTTTCTTTCTTTATTTCTTCCATTCATCCTTCCTTCCTTTTTTCTTTCTTTCTCTTTTTTTCTTTCTTTTTTAGGAGTGCCTGCCAGATAACCATTTGCATATATTATTAACTGCTAAATTCCCACACAACGTCCGATTGGCTTAGCAGTTAGCGCGCTTGCCTCTCGCAGCAGTTACTTCGTTCCGGGATCGAAACCTGATATCACCACGCCTCACCCAGTCTACCCAGCTGTAAATGGATACCGATCTGCTCTTGAATTAGGGAAGGTAATCGCGGCGATGAAGTGAAGTGGTAACCCCGCTTAAAAAAACTGGACCTAGTATGGGGTAGTCTCTAACATTTAACTCCCCTACTGCAGTTTCCGCTAGTGATTACCTTCTATATTCCCACGATTTTGGGCGGCACAAGAGGAAAGGACACAAGTAAAGCGCATGTCGGAATCCCAACTATTGCCACAAACACGAGCCCCGACTTCTAATTTTCGCTCGTCCGCATTAAAAAAACAAATCCATATTTTTCTCTTACCGAACCGTTTGTTCATTGTGCAACTAATAATAGTGACTGAAAAAAAAAGTATGTGATCTTAACAAGAAGGGCTTCGTGGTTTCTCAATCTGCGGTGGGGATTACGCGACCCCTTATTAAAGAGGGCGTACCGTACAAGCAGCGCGGATTTCAATAAGCCAGGGTTATCTGGACCGCGGTTCGTGCTCCCGTGAAAGATTTATTCTTGTAATGAGAAAAAACATGGCTGTCGGGGCGGTAAGCAAGATTTTTGTGTTCATTGAGAAAAATGTTCCGAGGTCTGACTCAATCTCATTTTCTTGTCAACATGTTAAGTTGCTCGTCTTGATAAAGATTGAGGGATTACATTAGGGATTACATCACTGTATTACGTTGTCAAGGATTGAGGGAAGACATCATTTGTTCTTAGTTATGCATTGTCAGGGAGACGGGACGAAAGCGAAAGGACATTCAAGGGGAGTTGATGGCAATGAATCTTGTGTTGTGGCTTTGAGACTGGTTTTGGTGAGCGATCAGAGTTAGCTACCGACATTAGCTAAGAATTAAAACGGATTAAAATGATGTGATAATATTACCATTGTCTTCTTCACGTATCATGACATGTGGCTGAGGTGATGATGTCTCTCCACAACTTCACGTCTCCAGTACTGTTTATCATTTCTATTGTTGGCTTGTCTGCATGTCGTCCGATTGTCCAGTATTTGCTATCTTTGTCAATGTAGAAGGGATGGAAAGGGGTGGAGGTCAAACAGATAAAAACAGACATATGCTAAGGAGCGTCCGATTGACAGAGTGGTTAGAGCGCTAGTCTGTCTTGGCAAAGTTGCCGGGTTCGAATCACGGTATCGACACGCTCCAGTCTACCCAGCTGTGAATGGGTACCTGACTTTGCTCTGTGAGTTAGGGAAGGAAAATGCAGCGAGGAAGGGAACTGGTCACCCCAGCTCTCAATGCTGGACCTAATATAGTGAGGTCTCTTACACTTCACTGCCCTACGGCAGTATCTGATATGGGACTACCTTATATACCAGTGTCACAAAATGTAAAAAAAAAAAAAAAAAAAAGACTTTTGGCGTTTGATAAGACATACATTGAGGAAACGCGCTGTCTCCCTCTGTAATAGGGTTTCTTAACCTTTTTTTTATGCCATGTACCCCTTTGATTGTCTGATGAAGGTTATGTACCCCTTTGATTGTCTGATGAAGGTTATGTACCCCTTTGATTGTCTAATGAAGGTTATGTACCTCTTTGATTGTCTGATGAAGGTTATGTACCCCTTTGATTGTCTAATGAAGGTTATGTACCCCTTTGATTGTCTGATGAAGGTTATGTACCCCTTTGATTGTCTAATGAAGGTTATGGGCCCCTTTGATTGTCCGATGAAGGCTATTGACACCTTTGATTGTCTGATGAAGGCTACGGACACACAATGTACATAAAAGCAAAATAAAGAATGTTGAATTTTAGGTTATGTACATGGACACCCTAGAAACCATTTATGGGACCCCCAATAGGTACGTGGACAACAGGTTAAGAAGGCATTCTCTGTTTATTGATGTTACCTTGGAATTCTAGAATAAAGACTACTTTATAATTCTGCGAGCGGCCAGTTGGCAGAGTGGTTAAAGCAGTGTGGTCTTTCGTGACAAAAGTGGCGGGTTTGGTTCATGGTATCGACACGATCCAGTCTTATCCAGCTGTAAATAGGTACCTGACTTTGCTTTTGAGTGAGGGGAAGAAAAGGCAGTGAAGGAGGGAACTGGTCACCCCACCTTTGGATGCTGAATCTAGTAAAGTGAAGTCTCTAACACTTCACTCCCCTTCGTCAGTATCTGCTATGGGACTGCCTTTACCGTTACTTTTTTATAACTCTGTAGGGTGAAAAGTCGCCTCAGGCTGTTTTGTTTTTCAAGTTAGCCACGATCTTCCGAGTGAGAAATGAAATACGTCAAATCATACGAAAAAAAGAGACAAACTGGAGTCTCAATACGATATGCTACATATGAAGGCTACAGACACATTTGAGTGTCCGATGAAGGCTACAGAAACCTTTGATTGTCCGATGAAGGCTATGGACACCTTTGATTGTCTGATGAAGACTGTGGACACCTTTGATTGTCTGATGAAGTCTATAGACTGCTTTGATTGTCCGTTGAAGGCTACAGACACCTCTGATTGTCCCGCCGAGTGAGAAAGGAAATAGGTCAAATCATATGAAAAAAGAGACAAACTGGAATCTTGAATACGATATGCGGGTATCTATTTCAAAAACTGTAACAATAATCAGGGGCGTAGTTCAAGTATTTGGCACCTGGGATGGGTCCTTCATTTGTCAACCCACTGATAAGAATCTTTTTTCTTATTAATGATGTCCACCAAATGATAAATATAAGTGGATGGAAGCAGACATCATCATCATCAGTTGATAAACTCTTAATACAAGACCCTTGCCCTGAGCAAGAGACATGCTGAGAAATCTGAAGCTCGCTCGAACATCACCAGAGTTAAATACTGTGTTGTTGTGTTGCTCGTGGTTCGAGTATGGAATGTCAACTTGACCTACGCAGTGGTGTGTAGACATAGATGGAGTGTATAATGTGCGAATGATAGGAAGAGTTCGTGGTGTTGACAAATGTTCTTTTCTCACACTCATGTATGGCTGGAAGTCATCGACACCAACGACTGTGTACCTTTACTAAAGTTTAATTGGACGTACACACTCGACAGCACAGATAGTGACAAATCACAGGTTGGCATAATACATCATGGTACAGTGGATAAATGGTCTTGCAATGTTATGTTACATGGGCACTCATGTAGAATAATAGTATAATGGACTGTCAGTAGCCAAGCACTCAGTATTGCCCATATATATATATATATCATCTGAGTTTACTGACAAAGCACGTCAGATTATAAACAATATCCAAGATGGCTTCTAGACCTAACCTCGTCTAGCGAAGATTCCTTAACATAATGTCCAGCACAGATTTTTCCATATAATAATATTGAACCGCTAGCAATGGGTTCTCATGTGTAGCAGTGATCTCTGGACTAATCAAGCGATAATACGGGCATCCCTTTTCTCTTCTTGAAAGTCACTACATGTTTGGTTCCAAGATGGCTTCACTCGTGAGCTGTCACTCACGTTTGGATACAGATAATGAATCTGTCCTAAAGTTAGTCATTCATTAAACATTTCATTGCTCTGTAGATTTGATCATGAACAATTGACTGCATTCTACAGGATATAGTGCTGCTAGGAATCGAAGTCGTTTTCATCGAGTCAAATATATTCTCTTAGACATTCAAATCGTACCTATCGAAAACGGTGGCTTCGTACGAGAGTTCATAAGAGTATCTTTGATTACCTTGGTTTCAGAAATATGATTTTGCCATTCCTTGGCAATAAGAATAAACACTGGGGTAAAGCATACACGATAGGTCTAGACGACTATCACTTTCCCCAAAAATACTGAGATCACTTTTTCCCGGCGACAAGCCGACATAGAAAAAACACAGCCCCTATCAGGGCGAAGCCAAATCACACCACTCTCTAGCGACACATCCGCCGAATAGCCTTTGACCTCTCTAGAGACAACAGAACATATAGTTCGACTTAGATATGTAAAGATATACAGATATAAGACAGACTCGTCCTACTCAGACAAACAATACACATAAATTCAGGCCATAGATATTCTGAAGCAAGAACAATCTATTACTACCCAAACAAAGAATAAATCGCAGTAAAACTGGATTCATCCGCGGAGTTCGATCGAAAGAGACGGCACAACTTTCAAGGGAAGTAACTCAATAATGACTTTCCCTTAAGCACTAAAAAATATCTATTTTGTTTACAAAATATTTGCGAACATAACAAGTATACCAATGTATAATATTGTAAGATATCAAAGACTGCACGTAACAGTCTTACCACACCTCCCGGGAAAAAAAATGGAACATTTTTTTTTTTTTGAAATACATCTAGGAGCAACGTACAATAGGCTCACAACGCATGAATAATGCGCAGATGAAAATATCAGGAATACCTATAACGCCTAATATGAGGCTAAGTCGACTTATGGAGCGACTGGTGAGAATGTGTCTCATAAACTGAGAGAAATTATTTCTCTACAAGTATATTTTTCCAGGAAGGTGTCATCAAAGTATAATACAATTCTGGCAATTACACAATGCCTAAAAAATTCATATCATCATTTCGTATTAGATATCTTAAATTTATGATTTATGAAGAAAAAATCATCAAAGCACAGCGGTGAATAAACATCAATGAACCGCTATGTAGTGATACAATCATTATATTATTAAATTACAAATGTGTATCTATCATGATATAGAAAAGGAACTACTATAGAACTAGACATATCAAGAAGTCTAAGCCCTAATAGTTATGTGGAATCATGTGGGCATCTTGACAGAATGTCTGCCATCACATTATCTGATCCACGAATAGCTCGCACAGAGAAATGAAAAGGTTGAAGAGCAATTGCATATCGAGTAGACCTCGAGCTCTTCAAATTCTTACTCTGTATAGCAGTAAGAGCTTTTTGGTCGGTTTCTACTATGAAATGTGCGCCTAGAAGGAATCTCTGTAGTTTGAGGATCGACCAAACCATAGCTAATAGCTCACGGTCTAAAACCGAATAATTCCTTTCTGCCGCATTAAGTTTTCTGGAAATATACATTACAGGATGCAGAGTTCCAGAGTACTCTTGCATTAGTGCCGCTCCAATCCCAGTGGATGAAGCGTCACTACGAAGAACGAATGTCTTATCTTTAGTGGGTAGCACTAAAATAGGTGGTGTTGAAAACAATGTTTTAATCTTATCCAGAGAGCATTGGCATTCCTGAGACCAGTGGACCACATTAGGCGAACCTTTCTTTAGAAGTGTTGAGAGAGGTGCCATGATAGAGGATAGATTCTGAATGAATCTGCCATAAAATTGAATAAGACCTAACAGACTTCTCACCTGTTTTTTAGTCTTAGGGATTGAGATGTTAAGTATCTTACTAGTATTATGGTCCTCTGTCTTTAGGAAACCATGACCAACTCGGTGGCCTAGGAAAGAAATTTCGCTAAAACCAATATAGGCTTTAGAGGGTTTCGCTGTCAGGTTGTGCTCACGCAAAGTAGACAGCAATTCATCTAACCCTGAATAGTGATCTTCCCAAGTATCGCTGAAAAGACAGATGTCGTCTAGATATGCAATGACATCTGACCGATAAGATAGGATTCGGCGCATCATGCGTACGAATGTAGCTGGTGCGTTCATAAGACCGAAAGGCATAAAATTCCATTGGAACAAACCTCTAGGTGTTGAAAAAGCCGTGAGAGGTTTGGCGCGTTCAGATAAAGGAACTTGCCAATATCCTTTAGACAAATCAAGTTTAGTGAAAAAATGAGATTTGGAGAGTCGAGTAAGTAGCTCTTCCAGTAAAGGCATAGGTTCGGCATCGAACTTCGTTACTTGATTCAATTTTCGATAGTCAACGCAAAGACGTATGTTATTGTCTTTTTTACGCACAATAACCATCGGCGAAGAATATGCAGAGGTGGATGGTTCGATTATTTTCAAATCTATCATCTCATCCAACTCTTTCTCGACCTGTGCTTGAAAATGTATAGGTATAGGATAAGGTCTAACCCTAATAGGAGTATGGTCAGTTAGAACAATGTCATGTTCAATGACATTCGTTTGTCCAGGGATGTCAGTGAGTACATCCTGAAATGTTTGCAACATAGTTGAAACTTGTCGCTGTTCTCCTAGAGACAAATCAGGAGAGACAGTAACGTTCTTCCATGATTCACTAGAATGAAGTGGGATCATTGGAAGAGGAAGATTTACATCTGAAAAACTTGTTTCCTCATCCTGTATCACGGACAGTGATGAGTAATGACCATGTTGTACTGGAGAATTGTCCGTTGCTTGGAAAATGGGTTGCAAATAATCCGGACGTTCATGGAATTCAGTAAGCATATTGATGTGGAAGGTTTTATGCTTCCCATCAATATCGACAATATAGTCGACATCGGAAATTTTCGATATTATATCGTACGGACCTTTCCAAGAAATAAGTAATCTGTTTTCCCTACAAGGTAGTAATACAAATGCTTTGTCACCAGGACAAAGTTGTCGTAAGCATCTCTTCTTATTGGCAAATTGCCTTGCCTTCTGTTTCGCAAATTCAGAAGAAGAAGTTGCTAATTTGCATGCTTCGATAATCTTTTGTCTCAACGCGATGACATATTCGTAGGATGACTTTGTGTCATCGTCAATATTGTCAGATGTTATGAGATCGTGAAGCAACGACATAGGGCCACGCGGACGCGCGCCAAAGACGAGTTCAAAGGGAGAAAATCCCGTATGTTCATTGGGTACCTCTCTGTAAGCGAAGAGGGCCGCAGGTAAAACTCTGTCCCAGTCTTGAGGATGATCCTCAGTTATCTTCCCCAGTAAGTTTTTAAGTGTTCTATTAAGGCGTTCGACCATACCATTAGACATTGGATGGTAGATACTACTTAAAGATCTATCTATCTGCAGAGTAGACATTACTTGAGACATGGTATCTGATATTAGTTGGGTGCCATGGTCTGACAATATCTCTCCGGGGAACCCCAGACGAGAAAATATAAGCCAAAGAGCATCTGCAATATCAGCAGTAGTAATGCTCTTCAGAGGAATAGCCTCTGGCCAACGTGTGCACATATCAACACACGTCAAGATAAACTGATGTCCTCTGGCAGACTTGATCTTAAATGGACCAATAATGTCTATGGCCATTTTTTGAAACGGCCGAATAGGAATGTCCGCCGCCTGAATGGGTGCAGCATGCCGTGGACCTTTGGATTTAACTTCCTGACATACTTTACAAGATCGACAATAAATCCGTATGTCCTTGTTTACCAATGGCCAAAAGAAAGCCGCAAGGACTCTTGACTTAGTACGGGAAAAACCCATGTGTCCAGCACACTGAGAGTCGTGAGCGTGCTGCAAAATTTTAACTCTCAAATTCTTGGGAACCAGGATTTGAGAATGACTTGACGTAATGGAGTCTTGAACCATACGTACAAGTACGCCATTCTTCTTTGTAATCCACGATTTACGACTTGTGTCTTTATTCGGATCACCTTTAGTTGCAAGAATGAAGAATTTCTTCAGAGTGGGATCATCTTCTTGCTGTTTTATAAACGAGTCACGAGAAATTACCAAGGGATTATCTTGGTTATGCACTTCATTATCTTCAGTAGATGAAGTTTGAGGCATATTAAGAGCCTGAGCTCTAGTGACTACAGCGTTAGCAATCTGCATGTTTTGCCTTTCCCACGTGGAAATTTGTTGCGGAGTGCATTCTTTGACTCCATGAATGCGACCGATGATGAGGTCAGCGATCGGATTCGGAAGAAGACATGCGTGTACATCTCCTGTAAAGAAAGGAGTAGCAATCCTAATGATAGCAGTAGAGTATTTCTCTAATGTGCCGCCAAATGTTACACATTTGACTACTTGTCCAGTGGCACGGAAAGGATCTACGAGTGACTGCCTAACACCAATTGTGGTGCATCCAGAATCAAATAGCACAGAGACTGGATTGTTATTCACTAAACCCTTATGTAAGACAAGAGAACCTCTTCCATCATGCGCGACTGATGCCGGAAGAGCAGGAAGAGGATGGCCACAGCTTAAAGTAGACACTGTGGTTGGCTCAAATAACGTTTTGCATTGGGGGCACTGAGATGCTCTCCCAAAATCAAAAGCGGCACATGCCATATTACTAGCATCATTATTATCTTTACTCTGTTTATAGGCTTCATGGGACTCTTGTTGTGCAGAGTTTGCCTGAAAATGTGGTTTATGTCTTTTGTTTTGAGATCTACCTCGGTTATTATCACCTCTGTAGTTATTGTTACCTCTATTGTAACCCCTATTTGGGTTTGAGTCATAGTTCCCTTGGTTACCATTATCATATTCATTATAATGAGTATCTCTGTAATTATGATCTTGTTGACTCCAAGACGGATAACCCTGATAGTTTCTATAATTACTTCCTCTACGGAAATTCCTATAATTATGACCACCCCTGTGTCGAGAGCTATCAGCTCGTCTCCAGTTCTTTGAAGAAGAACCCTGAAATGATTGGTTACCTTGGTTTTGATAACTATTATGGTTACCTTTTTTATCAAATCTGTTTTGAGGTCCCTGAAATCTGTGTGAATAATTGGGATTGTATGGTGTTGCTGAAGCAACTGGCATACTCTCCTTAATCTTAGTGTTGCCAAAAGTCACGTCGGGGTGTGCAGTGACATATTGGGAACAATATTCTTCCATTTCTTTTAGAGATTTGGGTTTACGCTCATGTATAAATTCAAGGAAAGGTTTGTTCACACATGACATAATCTTATCTCTGAGCAACAAATCCATAAGTCCTTCATACGTTTTTTCTGTTTTGGAAAGCTCAATCCAACGATCAACTGTGAGACGTGCCTTTGCAGTGAATTCTGAGAATTCTACACCCGTCTCAGGCACCATCGTCTTAAATAAAAGGCGATAGCCTTCCTCACTTAGCTGATATTTTTTTATCAAAGCCGCCCTAATGACATCATAATTATCCTTATCTGCTTCTCCTACAAGGCATAATCTAGTCAAAGATTCACCTTTCAAGTTTTCTGATAATTGATTAGCGTATTGTGATTTATCCACATTATGTGTACGACAAGAACGTTCAAATCTATCCAGCCAGAATGTAATATCGTCACTGGACTGATTGAACGGTGGAACCTTAACCTTGTAAGTAGAAGGTTTACCATTACCACTAGATTCCTGATTAACATTACTCATACTTGTCAATCTCAATTTCTCTAACTCAAATTCATGTTCTCTTATTGCTTTTTTTTCTTCAGCCTCTCTGTCTAATCTTTTTTGTTCAGCTTCCCTGTCTAATCTTTTTTGTTCAGCAGCAGCTTCTCTTTCTAATTTTTTTTGTTCAGCTTCAAATCTCCTTTCCTCCACCTGCATCTGCAATTTCTTTTGTTCAGCAGCAGCCTCAGCTTCTCTTTCTAATCTTTTCTCTTCAGCCAGAGCTTTTCTCTCTTCTGCAGCTAATGCTTTGTCATATTGAGCAACTCACATTCTTCTAATTGTTGACCAGTCTTATCAAGGGCTTTCCCTTGTATAATGAAGTATTCTAATGTAGACATGGTGTCTAACAATAATACTAATCACCTGAAACAATAATAATACCACAAGTTCTTAATGACTTGATTAATCAGTATACTATCCCAATATCTGTGGGTCACAAGCCTTAATAAGGTCTTGTATAACAGTAATAATAATCAGGTACTGGTTTATACCATAATCCAAGTGCAGTGCACAGGCAATTGTGTCTTATGAAATATACCTATATAAAACATATGTCAACCAACAGAATACATAAAGTACAAATAGGACTGACAATACGAAAACGTTTGCAGAAATCAAAATAAATCAAATAGGGAAATCAATGAAAATAATCACTGAATCTGCAAAGAATAACAACACAAATGACGTCACAGTATATGAATATAAATTGTGAATAGAACTGAAAGATAGAAAAGGGTAGACCAACAAATTACAAACAATTCAAAACAAAACTAAAGAACAAAGAAATATTACAAAAATAACAATAATTACAGACTTCACAGCTAACACAAAAGCAACAGTTGTCGCAAGCAAATTTTCAATCAAGAAAATTGCACCTATAGAAAACGCCCACAACGGACCCTCTATGACGTGGGATATTCTGTTGTGAGGACGCCGCCCAACCTTAAACACAACCCGCTGACATATAAACTAACATACTATACAAACAAATAACATGTAACATATCATAAATACATATATCATGTGTGTAATGTGTTGCAAAATAGGCTCAGTTTTACAGTAATGGCAAAGTTATTCTTGTAAAATAAATAAACTGCCACTTTATTAAAATATATATTCTGGCCTTAAATATTAAAGTTCATATATAGAAAACAAGAAGATCCATCGATGAAAATAGGACTTCTTAGTTCAATAATACTGTCTTCCTGTTAACATTGACAAGAATTGATCCAACTGTTCTGTGAAACTCTGTAATGTCTAATGTAAAAATGTCAACAACGCTGACCTACATACTGCATTCACTTGACAGGTCACGTGACGAAGTGTTGACAAAGAGCAAACCAATACTGCAAGTGTGTCGTATCAGCCACAGGAAACGGTCTGGTATCGGTAATCTGTTGACTTCTGAACTTCTGCGAGGTCAAACCCAGAAAGCTGGTCCACCAGTTGATAAGAATCTTTTTTCTTATTAATGATGTCCACCAAATGATAAATATAAGTGGATGGAAGCAGACATCATCATCATCAGTTGATAAACTCTTAATACAAGACCCTTGCCCTGAGCAAGAGACATGCTGAGAAATCTGAAGCTCGCTCGAACATCACCAGAGTTAAATACTGTGTTGTTGTGTTGCTCGTGGTTCGAGTATGGAATGTCAACTTGACCTACGCAGTGGTGTGTAGACATAGATGGAGTGTATAATGTGCGAATGATAGGAAGAGTTCGTGGTGTTGACAAATGTTCTTTTCTCACACTCATGTATGGCTGGAAGTCATCGACACCAACGACTGTGTACCTTTACTAAAGTTTAATTGGACGTACACACTCGACAGCACAGATAGTGACAAATCACAGGTTGGCATAATACATCATGGTACAGTGGATAAATGGTCTTGCAATGTTATGTTACATGGGCACTCATGTAGAATAATAGTATAATGGACTGTCAGTAGCCAAGCACTCAGTATTGCCCATATATATATATATATATATATATCAACTGAGTTTACTGACAAAGCACGTCAGATTATAAACAATATCCAAGATGGCTTCTAGACCTAATCTCGTCTAGCGAAGATTCCTTAACATAATGTCCAGCACAGATTTTTCCATATAATTATATTGAACCGCTAGCAATGGGTTCTCATGTGTAGCAGTGATCTCTGGACTAATCAAGCGATAATACGGGCATCCCTTTTCTCTTCTTGAAAGTCACTACATGTTTGGTTCCAAGATGGCTTCACTCGTGAGCTGTCACTCACGTTTGGATACAGATAATGAATCTGTCCTAAAGTTAGTCATTCATTAAACATTTCATTGCTCTGTAGATTTGATCATGAACAATTGACTGCATTCTACAGGATATAGTGCTGCTAGGAATCATAATCGTTTTTTTTTTCATCTAGTTAGATGTATCCTCTCAGACGTACAAATCATCCCTATCGAAAAACGGTGGCTTCGTACGAGAGTTCAAAAGAGTATCTTTATTACCTTGGTTTTCAGAAATATGATTTTGCCATTCCTTGGCAATAAGAATAAACACTGGGGTAAAGCATACACGATAGGTCTAGACGACTATCACTTTCCCCAAAAACCACTGAGATCACTTTTTCCCCGGCGGCAAGCCGACATAGAAAAACACAGCCCATCATCAGGGCGAAGCCAAAACACACCTCTCTCGCGACACATCCGCCGAACAGCCTTTGACCTCTCTAGAGACAACAGAACATATAGTTCGACTTAGATATGTAAAGATATACAGATATAAGACAGACTCGTCCTACTCAGACAAACAATACACATAAATTCAGGCCATAGATATTCTGAAGCAAGAACAATCTATTACTACCCAAACAAAGAATAAATCGCAGTAAAACTGGATTCATCCGCGGAGTTCGATCGAAAGAGACGGCACAACTTTCAAGGGAAGTAACTCAATAATGACTTTCCCTTAAGCACTAAAAAATATCTATTTTGTTTACAAAATATTTGCGAACATAACAAGTATACCAATGTATAATATTGTAAGATATCAAAGACTGCACGTAACAGTCTTACCACACCTCCCGGGAAAAAAAAATGGAACATTTTTTTTTTTTTGAAATACATCTAGGAGCAACGTACAATAGGCTCACAACGCATGAATAATGCGCAGATGAAAATATCAGGAATACCTATAACGCCTAATATGAGGCTAAGTCGACTTATGGAGCGACTGGTGAGAATGTGTCTCATAAACTGAGAGAAATTATTTCTCTACAAGTATATTTTTCCAGGAAGGTGTCATCAAAGTATAATACAATTCTGGCAATTACACAATGCCTAAAAAATTCATATCATCATTTCGTATTAGATATCTTAAATTTATGATTTATGAAGAAAAAATCATCAAAGCACAGCGGTGAATAAACATCAATGAACCGCTATGTAGTGATACAATCATTATATTATTAAATTACAAATGTGTATCTATCATGATATAGAAAAGGAACTACTATAGAACTAGACATATCAAGAAGTCTAAGCCCTAATAGTTATGTGGAATCATGTGGGCATCTTGACAGAATGTCTGCCATCACATTATCTGATCCACGAATAGCTCGCACAGAGAAATGAAAAGGTTGAAGAGCAATTGCATATCGAGTAGACCTCGAGCTCTTCAAATTCTTACTCTGTATAGCAGTAAGAGCTTTTTGGTCGGTTTCTACTATGAAATGTGCGCCTAGAAGGAATCTCTGTAGTTTGAGGATCGACCAAACCATAGCTAATAGCTCACGGTCTAAAACCGAATAATTCCTTTCTGCCGCATTAAGTTTTCTGGAAATATACATTACAGGATGCAGAGTTCCAGAGTACTCTTGCATTAGTGCCGCTCCAATCCCAGTGGATGAAGCGTCACTACGAAGAACGAATGTTTTATCTTTAGTGGGTAGCACTAAAATAGGTGGTGTTGAAAACAATGTTTTAATCTTATCCAGAGAGCATTGGCATTCCTGAGACCAGTGGACCACATTAGGCGAACCTTTCTTTAGAAGTGTTGAGAGAGGTGCCATGATAGAGGATAGATTCTGAATGAATCTGCCATAAAATTGAATAAGACCTAACAGACTTCTCACCTGTTTTTTAGTCTTAGGGATTGAGATGTTAAGTATCTTACTAGTATTATGGTCCTCTGTCTTTAGGAAACCATGACCAACTCGGTGGCCTAGGAAAGAAATTTCGCTAAAACCAATATAGGCTTTAGAGGGTTTCGCTGTCAGGTTGTGCTCACGCAAAGTAGACAGCAATTCATCTAACCCTGAATAGTGATCTTCCCAAGTATCGCTGAAAAGACAGATGTCGTCTAGATATGCAATGACATCTGACCGATAAGATAGGATTCGGCGCATCATGCGTACGAATGTAGCTGGTGCGTTCATAAGACCGAAAGGCATAAAATTCCATTGGAACAAACCTCTAGGTGTTGAAAAAGCCGTGAGAGGTTTGGCGCGTTCAGATAAAGGAACTTGCCAATATCCTTTAGACAAATCAAGTTTAGTGAAAAAATGAGATTTGGAGAGTCGAGTAAGTAGCTCTTCCAGTAAAGGCATAGGTTCGGCATCGAACTTCGTTACTTGATTCAATTTTCGATAGTCAACGCAAAGACGTATGTTATTGTCTTTTTTACGCACAATAACCATCGGCGAAGAATATGCAGAGGTGGATGGTTCGATTATTTTCAAATCTATCATCTCATCCAACTCTTTCTCGACCTGTGCTTGAAAATGTATAGGTATAGGATAAGGTCTAACCCTAATAGGAGTATGGTCAGTTAGAACAATGTCATGTTCAATGACATTCGTTTGTCCAGGGATGTCAGTGAGTACATCCTGAAATGTTTGCAACATAGTTGAAACTTGTCGCTGTTCTCCTAGAGACAAATCAGGAGAGACAGTAACGTTCTTCCATGATTCACTAGAATGAAGTGGGATCATTGGAAGAGGAAGATTTACATCTGAAAAACTTGTTTCCTCATCCTGTATCACGGACAGTGATGAGTAATGACCATGTTGTACTGGAGAATTGTCCGTTGCTTGGAAAATGGGTTGCAAATAATCCGGACGTTCATGGAATTCAGTAAGCATATTGATGTGGAAGGTTTTATGCTTCCCATCAATATCGACAATATAGTCGACATCGGAAATTTTCGATATTATATCGTACGGACCTTTCCAAGAAATAAGTAATCTGTTTTCCCTACAAGGTAGTAATACAAATGCTTTGTCACCAGGACAAAGTTGTCGTAAGCATCTCTTCTTATTGGCAAATTGCCTTGCCTTCTGTTTCGCAAATTCAGAAGAAGAAGTTGCTAATTTGCATGCTTCGATAATCTTTTGTCTCAACGCGATGACATATTCGTAGGATGACTTTGTGTCATCGTCAATATTGTCAGATGTTATGAGATCGTGAAGCAACGACATAGGGCCACGCGGACGCGCGCCAAAGACGAGTTCAAAGGGAGAAAATCCTGTATGTTCATTGGGTACCTCTCTGTAAGCGAAGAGGGCCGCAGGTAAAACTCTGTCCCAGTCTTGAGGATGATCCTCAGTTATCTTCCCCAGTAAGTTTTTAAGTGTTCTATTAAGGCGTTCGACCATACCATTAGACATTGGATGGTAGATACTACTTAAAGATCTATCTATCTGCAGAGTAGACATTACTTGAGACATGGTATCTGATATTAGTTGGGTGCCATGGTCTGACAATATCTCTCCGGGGAACCCCAGACGAGAAAATATAAGCCAAAGAGCATCTGCAATATCAGCAGTAGTAATGCTCTTCAGAGGAATAGCCTCTGGCCAACGTGTGCACATATCAACACACGTCAAGATAAACTGATGTCCTCTGGCAGACTTGATCTTAAATGGACCAATAATGTCTATGGCCATTTTTTGAAACGGCCGAATAGGAATGTCCGCCGCCTGAATGGGTGCAGCATGCCGTGGACCTTTGGATTTAACTTCCTGACATACTTTACAAGATCGACAATAAATCCGTATGTCCTTGTTTACCAATGGCCAAAAGAAAGCCGCAAGGACTCTTGACTTAGTACGGGAAAAACCCATGTGTCCAGCACACTGAGAGTCGTGAGCGTGCTGCAAAATTTTAACTCTCAAATTCTTGGGAACCAGGATTTGAGAATGACTTGACGTAATGGAGTCTTGAACCATACGTACAAGTACGCCATTCTTCTTTGTAATCCACGATTTACGACTTGTGTCTTTATTCGGATCACCTTTAGTTGCAAGAATGAAGAATTTCTTCAGAGTGGGATCATCTTCTTGCTGTTTTATAAACGAGTCACGAGAAATTACCAAGGGATTATCTTGGTTATGCACTTCATTATCTTCAGTAGATGAAGTTTGAGGCATATTAAGAGCCTGAGCTCTAGTGACTACAGCGTTAGCAATCTGCATGTTTTGCCTTTCCCACGTGGAAATTTGTTGCGGAGTGCATTCTTTGACTCCATGAATGCGACCGATGATGAGGTCAGCGATCGGATTCGGAAGAAGACATGCGTGTACATCTCCTGTAAAGAAAGGAGTAGCAATCCTAATGATAGCAGTAGAGTATTTCTCTAATGTGCCGCCAAATGTTACACATTTGACTACTTGTCCAGTGGCACGGGAAGGATCTACGAGTGACTGCCTAACACCAATTGTGGTGCATCCAGAATCAAATAGCACAGAGACTGGATTGTTATTCACTAAACCCTTATGTAAGACAAGAGAACCTCTTCCATCATGCGCGACTGATGCCGGAAGAGCAGGAAGAGGATGGCCACAGCTTAAAGTAGACACTGTGGTTGGCTCAAATAACGTTTTGCATTGGGGGCACTGAGATGCTCTCCCAAAATCAAAAGCGGCACATGCCATATTACTAGCATCATTATTATCTTTACTCTGTTTATAGGCTTCATGGGACTCTTGTTGTGCAGAGTTTGCCTGAAAATGTGGTTTATGTCTTTTGTTTTGAGATCTACCTCGGTTATTATCACCTCTGTAGTTATTGTTACCTCTATTGTAACCCCTATTTGGGTTTGAGTCATAGTTCCCTTGGTTACCATTATCATATTCATTATAATGAGTATCTCTGTAATTATGATCTTGTTGACTCCAAGACGGATAACCCTGATAGTTTCTATAATTACTTCCTCTACGGAAATTCCTATAATTATGACCACCCCTGTGTCGAGAGCTATCAGCTCGTCTCCAGTTCTTTGAAGAAGAACCCTGAAATGATTGGTTACCTTGGTTTTGATAACTATTATGGTTACCTTTTTTATCAAATCTGTTTTGAGGTCCCTGAAATCTGTGTGAATAATTGGGATTGTATGGTGTTGCTGAAGCAACTGGCATACTCTCCTTAATCTTAGTGTTGCCAAAAGTCACGTCGGGGTGTGCAGTGACATATTGGGAACAATATTCTTCCATTTCTTTAGAGATTTGGGTTTACGCTCATGTATAAATTCAAGGAAAGGTTTGTTAACACATGACATAATCTTATCTCTGAGCAACAAATCCATAAGTCCTTCATACGTTTTTTCTGTTTTGGAAAGCTCAATCCAACGATCAACTGTGAGACGTGCCTTTGCAGTGAATTCTGAGAATTCTACACCTGTCTCAGGCACCATCGTCTTAAATAAAAGGCGATAGCCTTCCTCACTTAGCTGGTATTTTTTTATCAAAGCCGCCCTAATGACATCATAATTATCCTTATCTGCTTCTCCTACAAGGCATAATCTAGTCAAAGATTCACCTTTCAAGTTTTCTGCTAATTGATTAGCGTATTGTGATTTATCCACATTATGTGTACGACAAGAACGTTCAAATCTATCCAGCCAGAATGTAATATCGTCACTGGACTGATTGAACGGTGGAACCTTAACCTTGTAAGTAGAAGGTTTACCATTACCACTAGATGCCTGATTAACATTACTCATACTTGTCAATCTCAATTTCTCTAACTCAAATTCATGTTCTCTTATTGCTTTTTTTTCTTCAGCCTCTCTGTCTAATCTTTTTTGTTCAGCTTCCCTGTCTAATCTTTTTTGTTCAGCAGCAGCTTCTCTTTCTAATTTCTTTTGTTCAGCTTCAAATCTCCTTTGCTCCACCTGCATCTGCAATTTCTTTTGTTCAGCAGCAGCCTCAGCTTCTCTTTCTAATCTTTTCTCTTCAGCCAGAGCTTTTCTCTCTTCTGCAGCTAATGCTTTGTCATATTGAGCAACTCACATTCTTCTAATTGTTGACCAGTCTTATCAAGGGCTTTCCCTTGTATAATGAAGTATTCTAATGTAGACATGATGTCTAACAATAATACTAATCACCTGAAACAATAATAATACCACAAGTTCTTAATGACTTGATTAATCAGTATACTATCCCAATATCTGTGGGTCACAAGCCTTAATAAGGTCTTGTATAACAGTAATAATAATCAGGTACTGGTTTATACCATAATCCAAGTGCAGTGCACAGGCAATTGTGTCTTATGAAATATACCTATATAAAACATATGTCAACCAACAGAATACATAAAGTACAAATAGGACTGACAATACAAGAACGTTTGCAGAAATCAAAATAAATCAAATAGGGAAATCAATGAAAATAATCACTGAATCTGCAAAGAATAACAACACAAATGACGTCACAGTATATGAATATAAATTGTGAATAGAACTGAAAGATAGAAAAGGGTAGACCAACAAATTACAAACAAATCAAAACAAAACTAAAGAACAAAGAAATATTACAAAAATAACAATAATTACAGACTTCACAGCTAACACAAAAGCAACAGTTGTCGCAAGCAAATTTTCAATCAAGAAAATTGCACCTATAGAAAACGCCCACAACGGACCCTCTATGACGTGGGATATTCTGTTGTGAGGACGCCGCCCAACCTTAAACACAACCCGCTGACATAGAAACTAACATACTATACAAACAAATAACATGTAACATATCATAAATACATATATCATGTGTGTAATGTGTTGCAAAATAGGCTCAGTTTTACAGTAATGGCAAAGTTATTTTTGTAAAATAAACAAACTGCCACTTTATTCAATTAAACATTCTGGCCTTAAATATTAAAGTTCATATATAGAAAACAAGAAGATCCATCGATGAAAATAGGACTTCTTAGTTCAATAATACTGTCTTCCTGTTAACATTGACAAGAATTGATCCAACTGTTCTGTGAAACTCTGTAATGTCTAATGTAAAAATGTCAACAACGCTGACCTACATACTGCATTCACTTGACAGGTCACGTGACGAAGTGTTGACAAAGAGCAAACCAATACTGCAAGTGTGTCGTATCAGCCACAGGAAACGGTCTGGTATCGGTAATCTGTTGACTTCTGAACTTCTGCGAGGTCAAACCCAGAAAGCTGGTCCACCAGTTGATAAGAATCTTTTTTCTTATTAATGATGTCCACCAAATGATAAATATAAGTGGATGGAAGCAGACATCATCATCATCAGTTGATAAACTCTTAATACAAGACCCTTGCCCTGAGCAAGAGACATGCTGAGAAATCTGAAGCTCGCTCGAACATCACCAGAGTTAAATACTGTGTTGTTGTGTTGCTCGTGGTTCGAGTATGGAATGTCAACTTGACCTACGCAGTGGTGTGTAGACATAGATGGAGTGTATAATGTGCGAATGATAGGAAGAGTTCGTGGTGTTGACAAATGTTCTTTTCTCACACTCATGTATGGCTGGAAGTCATCGACACCAACGACTGTGTACCTTTACTAAAGTTTAATTGGACGTACACACTCGACAGCACAGATAGTGACAAATCACAGGTTGGCATAATACATCATGGTACAGTGGATAAATGGTCTTGCAATGTTATGTTACATGGGCACTCATGTAGAATAATAGTATAATGGACTGTCAGTAGCCAAGCACTCAGTATTGCCCATATATATATATATATATATATCTCAACTGAGTTTACTGATAAAGCACGTCAGATTATAAACAATATCCAAGATGGCTTCTAGACCTAATCTCGTCTAGCGAAGATTCCTTAACATAATGTCCAGCACAGATTTTTCCATATAATTATATTGAACCGCTAGCAATGGGTTCTCATGTGTAGCAGTGATCTCTGGACTAATCAAGCGATAATACGGGCATCCCTTTTCTCTTCTTGAAAGTCACTACATGTTTGGTTCCAAGATGGCTTCACTCGTGAGCTGTCACTCACGTTTGGATACAGATAATGAATCTGTCCTAAAGTTATTCATTAAACATTTCATTGCTCTGTAGATTTGATCATGAACAATTGACTGCATTCTACAGGATATAGTGCTGCTAGGAATCAGAATCGTTTTTTTTTCATCTAGTTAGATGTATCCTCTCAGACGTACAAATCATCCCTATCGAAAAACGGTGGCTTCGTACGAGAGTTCAAAAGAGTATCTTTATTACCTTGGTTTTCAGAAATATGATTTTGCCATTCCTTGGCAATAAGAATGAACACTGGGGTAAAGCATACACGATAGGTCTAGACGACTATCACTTTCCCCAAAAACCACTGAGATCACTTTTTCCCCGGCGTCAAGCCGACATAGAAAAACACAGCCCATCATCAGGGCGAAGCCAAAACACACCTCTCTCGCGACACATCCGCCGAACAGCCTTTGACCTCTCTAGAGACAACAGAACATATAGTTCGACTTAGATATGTAAAGATATACAGATATAAGACAGATTCGTCCTACACAGACAAACAATACACATAAATTCAGGCCATAGATATTCTGAAGCAAGAACAATCTATTACTACCCAAACAAAGAATAAATCGCAGTAAAACTGGATTCATCCGCGGAGTTCGATCGAAAGAGACGGCACAACTTTCAAGGGAAGTAACTCAATAATGACTTTCCCTTAAGCACTAAAAAATATCTATTTTGTTTACAAAATATTTGCGAACATAACAAGTATACCAATGTATAATATTGTAAGATATCAAAGACTGCACGTAACACCCACCCACCTTGTCTTCGCATAAAACTCACATAAAAATATAATATGCGTGCAAATAGAGTTTTAAACAGTAGATTACTGTCAAAATAGTGTCCGATGGCACCCCCTCGTGGCTGTCATCCGGTGTCGACCGCCCCCTCGCACCCGTCATTACCCTGAATAGGGACCCACAGACGCAGCAATAGAGAATGCAGTCAGCGACTCATAGCTTGACTGCTTGCGTCAGGGTCAGCGAACCAGAGCTGACCAAGACCCTACTCCACCTCCACGTGGTGGTCCTGGAAACAGGCTGCATCACTGCAGTCTGGCTGAGAGAGTAGGGATCGAAGAGGGAAGGCAAACCCGGTCCCCAAAAATGCCGTGCTGAAGTCGGATGTGCCGGCCGAAAGGCGCAGATATCGCAGCCCCGCTGTAAACAGACACAACGCAACCAACGTCCTTTTCAGGACGAACGAGGAAGAAGAAGAAGAAGATCACACGGAATAGAACTGTTGGCTGACGAGAAACAGAATCAATGTTCTCGCTAATTTATTTGACTGTATTCCGATAAACGTTTAACAACTTCATGATACTAAACAGTCATAGGTAAAGGTAAAGGAACCCGTTACACGCCCATTGAGGCATATTGGGAATATGGTGTTAGGCCCATATTATCTTGACCGTCGGCACACGAGGGGTGATGTGGTCGGCATCACGCCGGCCGCCTTAACCTTCCCAGAGTAGCTCTGGTACCCATTTGGGGCTGGGTCGACCCAGGAGCCGTTTGTGGCCTAAAAATTTTCCGCCTCATCTGGGGATCGAACCATAGACCACTGCGCTAGGAAGCCAGTGCACTAACCACTATGCTACCGCGGCTCCACTAAACAGTCATAAGCACTGAATAAAGTGTTCTTTATATTTTAAAAAAAAATTTATCTGTTTTATGTATTTTCTTCTAGTAAACTCTAGAATATATTTCTTCCCATATTTAATGGTTACCGGAAGATTTATTAAAAGCCAAGAGTGTGGGTGTTTACGGGAAGGTTTTACTTAAAGCCAAGGGTGTACTGGAAGGTCGTAATAAAAGCAGAGTGGTACGGGAAAGTGTACTAAAAGCCAAGGATGTTCGGAAGGGTTTTACTAAAAGCCAAGGATGTTCGGAAGGGTTTTACTAAAAGCCAAGAATGTTCTGAAGAGTTTTACTAAAAGCCAAGGATGTTCGGAAGGGTTTTACTAAAAGCCAAGGATGTTCGGAAGGGTTTTACTAAAAGCCAAGGATGTTCGAAAGGGTTTTACTAAAAGCCAAGGATGTTCGGAAGGGTTTTACTAAAAATTAAGGGGGTACAGGAAGGTTATACTAAAAGTCTAATGAGTACGGGAAGGATTTACTGAAATTGAAATGGGTACGGGACGGTTTACTAAAAACCAAGGGGGTACGGGGAGGTTTATTAAAATCCAAGCGGCTGCGGAGAGAATAAAAGCTTGGTAACCCCTGCTAAAGTGCTTCTCATTTTGTTTTCCTCGCTAATATTTTCTCCTGCATCTCCACCTCTCTCTCTCCCTCTCTCTCTCTCCCTCTCTCTCTCTCAATCGCTCTCCCCTCGTTACCTGCCCCGTGAACTAGTTATTCTGTTTGTTTAGTCACAGACGCAGCATGGAAGGCTATGTAAGCTCTTTCTACCTTTTTTTCCACACACGTTGAAATTTTTTCCCCACCTATCAGTAGACCCTCGCTTTTATCCGTTATCTGTCTTTCTTCCTCTCACGCCCAAGTTATTCGTCTTCTAGTTGTTGGCAGAGCAAATACCTTCGTCCTGGGTGGTCTAAGATTGTTTGGAGCTGGTCCCAAAACCTTTACGACGGTAGGGGGCGCATCGTGGCGAGCTCTGAAGGTAGAAATGGTGAGGGAAAAAAAAAGTAATGTAATGAATTCCGAAAAAAAAAAAAGAAAGCAGCTGTGTTTAAAATAAAAGGCTCCAGTTACTTCGCCATGCAGTGAATTAAGCAGATTCTTCTTTTTGAAGGAATTTACAATATGATTCATATGTGAGTTTAGTTGTTATCACAACTAGATCTATGACTATCAAAGCGAAGTTACGAGCGTTCATTTTTGTGTGTGGCAAAACTTGACGTGAATGTATTCTTTTCACATGATGAATCGTCGTCGGGCGCTGTTATGAGACGTGAGACAATTTTCCTCCTGCTAGACATAATCGTAGTTGAAAGAGAGATAACATTTAGAAGTTTACTACCAGGGGCCACTTATTTTGTTTCCCTAGGGGTCAGTAAACCATTCTACTTATTTTCTTTTTTAGTGTGTGTATGTTTTTCTTTTAAAGACTAAAACTCAACTGTCAAAATAGTCCTAATGTAAAAGGTACGGGTTTCCACAAGGCAGATACAGACGTACGGGAGTGAAATGTTAGAGACTCCACCACATTAGGTAGGTCCAGCATCGAGAGGTGGGGGAATGACTAGTTCCCTTCCTCGCTGCTTTTTCTTCCCCAACACAAGTGCAAAGTCAGGTATCCATTTACAGCTGGATAGACGAGCGTGTCAATGCTGTGAATCGAACCAGGATGCTCATAAATTAAGTATCTTTGTAATTATATTTTATGTATGTGTATGTATGGATTTATAGCTAGACTAGAGACAGGGACAGTGAAACCTTTACATCAGTGGTTCAAAAACATTTTCAGGCCACCGTCCCATTTGTTCTACAAACGTTTCCCAGTGCCCCCGTGCTCTTCCGTATCAAAAGCATTCTTCGGAGTGGCTAAGAGGTACGGTGTCCGCCTCGAATTCTATAGGTACCGGGTTCGATCCCCAGTTGAAGAAATATATTTTATGTAAAAAATTTTTTCAGAACCAATGGTTCTAATGATGTCTCCTGGGTAGTGAGATCGGATGACTAGCCTTCTTGGATAAGGGTGAAAAAATAGGAGGTCCCGTGTGCAAGTTGCGCACGTTAAAAATTCCACGGCAGTTGGAAATCGTGAAGAGTAGGCCTATCAGGCCGCTGCCCTGGCAGAATTTAACAAAAATTAGAAACCTACCCACTACAAAAAATATTTATAGAATGTATAATTTCTATATATACATATTGGGATTCTCGCCGGTGCTACGGAGTTCGTGCACTGTGCTGAGATCCTCCTTGTATGATCGAAGGGAGGAGATCGGAGCACTGATGGAGTTGTCCGTGTGCAATGAAGATAGTCCTTTAAAACCAAACCAAACTACCTATGACGGGGATTCCCAAGACCAAGGACTGCTTTGTAAATTCCATCAGCTAGTGTCCTCAGTGTTTCATCCATCAGCTAGTGTCCTCAATGTTTCATCCATCAGCTAGTGTCCTCAATGTTTCATCCATCAGCTAGTGTCCTCAATGTTTCATCCATCAGCTAGTGTCCTCAATGTTTCATCCATCAGCTAGTGTCCTCAATGTTTCATCCATCAGCTAGTGTCCTCAATGTTTCATCCATCAGCTAGTGTCCTCAATGTTTCATCCATCAGCTAGTGTCCTCAATGCTTCATCCATCAGCTAGTGTCCTCAATGTTTCATCCATCAGCTAGTGTCCTCAATGCTTCATCCATCAGCTAGTGTCCTCAATGTTTCATCCATCAGCTAGTGTCCTCAATGCTTCATCCATCAGCTAGTGTCCTCAATGTTTCATCCATCAGCTAGTGTCCTCAATGTTTCATCCATCAGCTAGTGTCCTCAATGTTTCATCCATCAGCTAGTGTCCTCAATGTTTCATCCATCAGCTAGTGTCCTCAATGTTTCATCCATCAGCTAGTGTCCTCAATGTTTCATCCATCAGCTAGTGTCCTCAGTGCTTCATCCATCAGCTAGTGTCCTCAATGCTTCATCCATCGGCTAGTGTCCTCAATGCTTCATCCATCAGCTAGTGTCCTCAATGTTTCATCCAAAGCTAGTAGCGCCTTTTCCTCACCTCAAGTTCCAATGGTATTTGTCTGAATCAACCAATCAATCAACCAACCAACCAATCAATCAGTCAGTCAGTCAATACCCTTTAGTTCCCCATAGGCTTAAAAAATATGTCAAGTCCTAACTGTCACGTGCCATCAGCTCAAGATCTTTTCATGTCTTCCTTGTCGTTATTTGTCTGTGTCCAGCTCTCCTCTCCATGATTTCTTCTGCCTGCCTCAACTTCTCTTGCCCTGGTTATTCCAAATCAAGGACTGCCTTTCTAATGCTATTGACAGGTTTCCTCTGTGTGTGTCCAATCCATCGCCAACGTCTTCTCAATTCTGGTTCCACTGTTACTAGTCTGGTTCTTCTCATCAGTTCCGCGTTGGTGACTTTGTCATACCATTTCAATATTCCTATTCAATCCTTCGTTTCGACAGATGTATCTTCGTCAGCAACGTAGCAAGAAAATCTCTGAACAGATATATCTTCGTCAGCGGACAAAAGAATAAACGAGGACCATTTAACAGTAAGAACAACATCATCAGGCTAACATGTAGAAACGAAGAATGCCGGAAACCTGAGTGACAGGGCATGTTTTCAGTAATTAAATGTCAGATCATGTACAGCGCGTGAACCACTATTCGTCGCATCGCCGCAGGTTTTCCTTTCCGTCCGTCTCTTACACCTTCACACAGTATTGATGGTGTCAGGTCTGAACGAATGTTAAGCTTGAACGGTTTGTGTTTGTTTTCTCCCCTCCTTTTTTCCTCTCCATCTCGCCACACACTCACACACTCACAGAACAGAGAGATAGAGCGTGTGTGAACGAACGAACTTTATTTTCAAAGGGTTAACTTTCTTTTCAAAGGGTTAATAATTGGGCGAGATTGTTTCCCTCATTTATTCTGTTTCTAGAAATAAAACAAATAAAACATAAAACAAATAAAACTGATTAGTCAAATGGCAAATATTGTTTCTTCTTTCAACATTCGTTTCATGTACACACAAGTGTGGATATAAATATTTTAAAATAGCCAGTGACTCTTTAATATGTGCTGTTCGACCTTGCCCTTCGCGGTTTCGACTTGTCGCAGAAAAACTGTTGAAAATATTTAATAAATATGAATATTGACTTTACTTACTTAATCGTTCCCCTTCTACCGTGAGGTGTAGAGGTTATATTGACTAGGAAAGAAAATCATAATCTTGAACTTGAATGTCAAGGCTGTCCTACTGTATGGCCCTGAAAAACGGAGAACAACAAACACAAGAGCCAAAAAGTTACAGACTTTCTTAAATAGTGGTTTGCCTAGAATCAATCAATACCCTTTAGCTCCCCAAGTAGCATAGGCCTTCAACAAACACATGCCAAGTCTTCCTGTCCTGTGCCATCTGCTCAAGTTCTTTCCATGTTTTCCTCATCATTTTCACCTCTGTATCCAGCTCTCTTCTCCGTGTGTTTTTTGGTCTACCTCTGCCTCTCTTTCCCTGTGGATTCCAGAACAAGGACTGCCTTGTAATGCTATCAACAGGTTTCTCAATGTGTGTCCTATCCATCGCCAGCGTCTTCTTCTCAACTCTTGTTCCACTGGTTCTTGTCATCAATTCCACATTTGTGACTGTGTCATACCATTTCAGTCCTTCTATTTTTGCGTAGAATAGAAGAATTGAAATGGCATGACAAAATCACCAATGGCGGGACTGATGGAAATAACCAGACAAGTGCCAGTGGAGCACGAGGCAAGAAGACTATCCCATGCTGGATTGGATACCCATCTAGGAAACAAGTTGGTAGCATTACAAGGTAGTCTTTGTTTTGTAATCCTCAGAAATATAGAGAAATGCTGAAGAACATAAGAAGAAGAAAACTGGAAACAGACACGAAAGAGATTTTTTTTTAAAGGCATGGATAGACAGCACAGGGACACGATGACTTGGCATGTATTTATTGCAGACCTGTGTTCCTTTTGTCGCTGCAGGGTTATATTGATTGTCGTGAAACGAGTGTAACCCACTACTTTTTTAATCACTATGTCGAGATACAGATTTGCTTCAACCAATCAACGAGCACCGTTCAGCAGTCTCTGAGACAGAATAAATTAACGGCCATCATGTTCACGCAAGATGGCGGATTAAAACTGAATAAAATTAGGCTGTACGAGCAAAAGACGAAACCGGAGGAAACCAATCAGCTTGCTCCGCCAGAAACCAACCGAAAGCCTTGCTTAAGAATTCACCTACCTATATAATCGGGCGAAATGTTATGCTAAGCACGCAACCAGACACGAAGCCAGAGATACCGACTGACTGAAGAGGAGAGAAGCTGTCACGATTTATTGCTTACCTGAGGGCATCTTCCTGCAGCCTACTTCACTAGTCGAGTCAAACTGGCCTTTTTAAATCTTGGAGGGTAAATATAAATTTACGATAACCTTTAGGAAAATAGGCCTTCAGCAGGTATATAATGGTGGTATTTGTTGTGTGTCATTATACTACCTACACCTGTATATATATATATATATATATATATATATATATATATATATATATATATATATATATATATATATATATATATATATATATATATATATATTTAACATATATTGTTTTAATATGAATATATCAAGTTACTGATTGTATCTTGGGGGAATTAGGTATAATGATTTTATTTCCTAATATGATTGAATAGACGGAGGCTAATAGGACTCATACTTCAACCTATTGTCTCCTATACTTCAATCTATTGTCTCATCTAACTCCAACTGCCATATAACCAAAACAGTCCTTGTTAGGACTCAATCTATTGTTTCACATGATTTCAGTCTATTGTCTCAGATAAGACCAACTGCCATATAACCAAAACAGTCCTTGTTAGGACTCAACATATTGTCTCCTATAACTTGTCTATTATCTCAGATAAAACCAACTGCAATATAACCAAAACAGTCCTTGTTAGGACTCAATCTATTGTCGCATCTAACTCCAATCTATTGTCTCCTATAACTCCAACCTGATATATCACCAAACAGTCCTCGTCTCATATACTCCTATCATAAGAACATAACGTTATTGTTAGGATATATGTTACCAGCTTGTATAGCACTCGTCAGAGAGGGCCTGGTATATTATAGGGGGAAGGAAATGGTTGTATCACACCTAAATGTATATATTATTGGATGTCTTGAATTTATATTATGGGATGTATTCATGTATTGAATGTATTCATGTATTGAATTTATATTATTGATGCATTGAATTTATATTATTGACTGTATCCATGTATTAGTTTATCAGAAAGAATGCTTTGCAAGTAGACACCTGTCTTGTCTCGCTATTGCTAAATCATACTGAGCCATGTTGTCATTCATCCTACATGCAGACACTGAGGCACACGCTCATTTCATCCACATTAGAAATAGGTGGGCTTGAGGACAGAAATTAGCCCCTATTTTTGCTTTGTTACAGGTTTCAGTCGTGTCATAAAAACTGAGATCGTATGTTCGAGTCAATCCCGCTGCCTGGAACTCCGCAGGAGCATAGAGGTTGACCAGACTCTACATCTTTGGTCCCCCTCAGTCTTGGGTGGGCTAAAGTAACGAGCCTCAGCAGGAGTTGTGTGACCCAAACTAAGGAGAACAGAACGTTTTAAGAGATGAGTACCCCGTAGTACCATTTCTGTCGGCATTGTGAGCATAGAAACTGTCAGTGATGAGCATAGCAAGAGACAAAATTAACAGCATAGCTGATAAGTGTTATATCCTTAATTAACAGCACAGCTGATATAATTTTTTTGTTCCTATAATTGGAAAACTTGTTGTAAAATATTTATATATATAAAATAAATATTTGTAAATCACATGTAAACTTACAATCCCATTACATTCCATTTTTCAACATTCACCCTTCAGCACAAGAGTAGATAGTGTATATACTAAATAAATAAGAAGGAAATTGTATTTGAATGACTTGTCAATTTTATCAGTGTTAAGTAAAATCTGTTTCCTTGGTTTTTTAATATCACAGTTAGTTACACAGCGGAGGTGGCGCTTTATGTCGGTCTCCTCTCTACTATTGTTTCGAGATCAGAACATTCACAGCCGTAACTAATTTGTGATACCAGTAGTCCTCTCAGACACTGGGACTTCACCATTTTCTGCAGAAATTCTATTTCTGTAATTTTCAGTACTATACTGATCCTACAGCCAAATAAAACCTCTCGCCACACTGATGCTGGTGATGATGATGATTATTATTATTATCACTACTGCTATGATCATTATTTTTATTATTATTATTGACTAAGCTCAATAAACAAATTTAGAGCGGATATTTACCGGTGCGGTAGACTAAGCGATTCATTTCTCTCCATACATGGCGCTGAAATCACTTCGATTACGGAAACAACAGCAAATGGATTGATTTGCCGTTGCCCTAAAGACGCCAATAGGCGTGATGGGAAACAATGGCAAAGAAAACCTATCTGCTGTTGCCCTAAGACGCCACTAGGCGTAATGGCCACTGACTGCTTTGACGGTCGGTGGCTAAGGACGGAAGAAGAAGAATGGCGCTGAAAAACTATTTACGGATGGACTGACGGACACGAACAAATACCCAGTACATTAGCTTCTTGACTTAGTAAATCCCGGGGGTCGCTGAGGAGAGAAAGGGGAAAAAGAGGTTCATTGCTTCGACCAGGCAGAGCTCGTAAGTGGTGGCTGTGCTGAGGTGTGCATGAGACTAGCGCCTCATCATATAAAATAAATTGCTTCGGAAATCACTGCTGCAGAATCACATGAAGTACTTTGGTAAGGAAATGGATCATAAAGTAGTAAAAATATGCAGTAATAGATATTGGTGTCTATTTGTTGAGATGTACCGTGATCATTATATCTAATCTGTCTCCATATCTCCTCTGATTTATAAATCTAGCTGTTTCCATCCGTCCTTTCATCGTTATGTCTGTTTCCTTCTGTTCTCTCATCATTATATCTAACCATGTCCATTTGTCCTCGCATCATTATGTCTAACCATGTCCGTTTGTTCTCTCATCATTATGTCTTACCTTTCTGTCTGTCCTCTCATCATTATGTCTAACCGTTTCCTTCTGTCCTCCCATCATTATGTCTAACCATTTCCGTTTGTCCTCTCGTCATTATATCTAACCATTTCCGTTTTTCTCTCATCATTATGTCTAACTATTTCTGTCTGTCCTCTCGTCATTATGTCTAACCATTTCCGTCTGTCCTCTCATCATTATGTCTAACCATTTCCGTTTGTCCTCTCATCATTATGTCTAACCATTTCCGTTTGTCCTCTCATCATGATGTCTAACCATTTCTGTCTGTCATCTCATCATTGTGTCTAACCATTTCCGTCTGTCCTCTCATCATTATGTCTAACTATTTCCGTCTGTCATCTCATCATTATGTCTAACCATTTCCGTCTGTCATCTCATCATTACGTCTAACCTTTTCCGCCTGTCATCTCATCATTACGTCAAACCATTTCCGTCTGTCATCCCATCATTACGTCTAACCATTTCCATCTGTGGTCTCATCATTACGTCTAACCATTTCCGTCTGTCATCTCATCATTACGTCTAACCATTTCCGTCTGTCATCTCATAATTATGTCTAACCATTTCCGTCTGTGGTCTCATCATTATGTCTAACCAATTCCATCTGTCATCTCATCATTATGTCTAACCGTTTTCAAATCTTCTATGGCCTTCATACCTAATCGTTGTTGTTTCTGCCCTTTCCATTACGCGTAACCGTATTCAACTCTACATTGGTTCTTGTATTCAGCCCCTGCGAGTATTCACTGGCTCATACATTATACCATTTTTTGGTCTTTCTTCTTAGTCTTCTGTTTAACCCTTTTGTCTTTAACACAGACACATGCACATTATCTTCTAGAAGATTCCATTGCCGCAGTATGGACCCCAAAAGCTCTGCTTTATTTTTTTGGCAATTTCAGAGCTCTCGCTAGATGCATTCAATTCAGTCTGGGTAATTATATGTGGCTGTGCAGACTCTTCAAAAGGCAAGAAATCAGGATCTCTTGATGTAGATGCTTTCACGGGTGACGGATGTCCACTGGCCTTATTATCTTCTTCATCATCCAGAGTATAAGATTCTGATGGGTCCGGAACAGGAAGTCCTTCCCCGTGAGGCACTGGCCGCATAGCAGAGGGAATATTCGGATATGTCACAGGCCGCTTTTTCTTCTTAGAAATTCCATGTCCAATTGGTTGAGTCATGCAAAAGTAACCATCATTAAGATGGTTTGTCGGTTCCCTCCACACCATTGGAACTGCAAAACGCATGGATCGTCCTTTTCGGTTCAACCAGCAGTGCAGATTCGTTGCACAAGATTGACAACATATGTGTGGGACCCAATACCGGTCCTGGTCACCGATGTCACAACCAAAATAAAGTCTGTAAGCTTCCTTTATCATCGGTGTTATGGGTCGCCTTTGTGATAGCAAAGTTATTTGTCCGCAAATACGGCAAAAATAATCCGCACTGTTCACACATTCACGAGGCATCTTGAACGACACGTCTGCGCTCACAGAATCCACAACACAAATGATAACAAGGAGGAAATGTGGTTGCAACGACTGCTATAGATTGCGTCATCCAATTGGCGCTCAAGGCTATCCGTCTCGTTGGGAATCACGCGCCAGGGCTATAGAAAAGAGAAGGACTGGGTCATTCGCGTCGGGAAGATGAAGCCACCAGCCTTCTGCCGCGGCCCCCCTCCCGATCTTGACAATTAGAGCTAATTCGCGACTTTTAAATTCATATTCGTGATCAACATGTCCAAATTAGTTAAAAATAACTACTTTTATCTCGGATACATTTTGGCTGTTGTCCAGTGTTATCATCAATATCATCGTCTGTGTTATTTCCAAGAATACAATGTGGGGTCAGAAGCTGTCCCCATCTGGGTATTGCATTCTCCCATTTTGTGCATCCTTACCTAAATAATGTTTGTTGTGAGTTCTGGTGTACTTCAAGCTCTGTTTTTTTATGTGTGTCCCAGTGTCATCCCGGTCCAAAGCTTGTCTTTACCGCCCATTTCATATGTTTTGTTAAGCCTTCATGTCCCGTTCAGGGTATTTCCATATCTTCTTTAATTATTCATTTTGTTTTTAAATATTTCTCCTTATGCAACAGGTAAGTTCCAATAGGCTAAATATAGTTTTAGACGTGTTCTAATTTTAGACATATTTATTTCAGTTATTGACATGTTTCAGTTTTAGACGTGTTTTAGATGTGTTTCATTCTTAGATGTTGTAGTGGTGTTTGATGGTATTGTATGATGTTGATATTACTAAATGTAATTGTATGAGGCCAGCTGTGAAGGCTCCTGAGATAAAATGTAGTTGTGAATTGTCAGAAGGCCTTTCTTGCTACCACTACGACCTCACACTTAATTTTTTTTTTAATGAATGTGGCTACGTAAAGTGTCTAGGGTTATGATATGTATTGTGGTGTACTAGGTTATAGATATACCCACAGATATTTAACAAGACTAATAATATTAATAATTGTTAAAATACACTGAACTAACTCACGTGTGTAAAATTTTGATAAAATTATATTACATTTATTTTGTTCTGTATCAATTTTTTTTGGTTGACCAGAACTTAAAGGATTTAGAGATTATGAAAGAAATGCATGGAATATTATATCATAAATGCAATAGTGTACATATATATGTACTATACTAGTTAGTTTTATTAAAATGTTCTAGTAGTCATCTACTTGGGAGGATAGTTACTGTTTGTGCTGTTGGGGTGGCCTCATCACACCTGTCTATATTGACTACACAGTGTCCAGAAAATGGTGGGAATTTTTATGAGGGTATTAGTAACTAAACGGGGTTGGTGAATGTCCAGCAGACCAGAGGCTCACTCATCTTGTCGTTGCAGCTCTGGTGCTGAAAACTGATGATCCCACCTCTCCGTGCTGGCGGGCAATAATGGTGGTCTCTGTCACAAGTACTGCACAGATACACTCGAGTAAGGTCACCAACTGAATAGTCACTGCTTTGTTGACAACAGAAACTCGCAGCTCAGATTATGAATAAATAACACAGAATTGCTAGCAAAACTCAGCTGAGCTGCTGGCTATAGTATGGCGTCCCTAAATTTATTACACTTTCTTTCATATGGAAATCACCACACTTTAAAATCTGTGTCTATCACTGAACAACTATTGAAGAATGGCCCCACTTTCGCGTCTGAGCGCTAATGATATGATTGTCTGTGGCCAATCACTGCCTAGGTTTATTTTAAATTTCAAATTTCCTCCCATAAAGTCATTTCAGTCATGCTTCAGTCAAGTATGGATGGTTATCTGTTAGTCTGTCCGTCTCTACTTGTGTTTCTACAAAATGTACTCGATTTTTGAACCAACCTTTCTCTCCCCTCCAAAATTTTGTCGTTAAAAGTTATTTTTAGACACAGCCACCACAAATATCCCTTCTCTTCCATACTACGTAGATTTGAACACCTGCGTTTCGAGGTCGTGTTTTTTGTGCAATTAGCGACACTTTTAGATTCAATACAGTCTTGTCGATGATGTGAACAACACTGTCTTTTGTCATTATCTTCAATATTATCTATCCGTTTGTAAAATTAAGAACATATTAGTTCACTGCTCAGAATAGGCCATCCGGCCAGCTAATTTTTATATTCCTAACATTAATATTAAGAAAAAAGTACTTTTTAAATTTTGTAATATTCCTAACATCTGCGTTTAGCCGCTGAATTCAAATCAAGGGCTTGGTATCGCGCAAAAGCGTCCAATAAATGACTGTGGCGTAACATATTTATGGTCCCTTCTGTCGAGTTGCTTACTTTTTATGTCAACTTGGGAAACGTGACTTTTCTCCGTTTCCCCCCCAATTGCGTCTCCTTAGCCTTTCTAGTCTCACGCAATCTTTCCAGTCATATTTTTTTTCTTTTTGATCCGCCGTTCCCCTCCTGTCTAGCAAGTCAATTATTATGGAGGATGATGACCCGCGGTCTAGGCGATCATGTACTATTCGCAGCCTACGCATTATGTTTTTATCCTTAAATGTTATCTTTGGAGATATTTTACCGTTGTATCTCTGTCAATTTCACTACACATCTCCCCACTTGAAAACATGCCTATGGCAAGTTCCAAAACCAGCGATACACATAGGTAAAATTACTCCTCACGTCTGCCACTACTCTAATTTTGATCACAGGGGTGCCGACTGAGGAAATCTGCACCGACCTTCAAGTTGCGGCTTGCATAAGCGACTGGTTTCAGTTCCCCATCAGGTGAAGATGATCTTTGCAACAAAGCCCCTCCTAGTCCTACATTACTTGCATCGGTTCTTAAGACAAAGTCCTGTGTCAAATCAGGCAGTTTGAGAATAGGCTTGCTAGTGAGTTTTTCCTTTAACTCTTGGAACGCTAGTTCACATTGTGCAGTCCAAATAATTTTATCTGGAAGTCCCTTGCGAGTCAGATCAGTCAGAGGAGCACAAATAGCGTTAAAATTCTTGATGTATTTCTGATAAAATCCGCATAACGACACAAATGATCGCACGTCCTTTTTTGTTTGCGGCCTAGGTGCTCTCTGCAGTTTTTCCAAGTTCTTAGGATCAGGGGTCATATTACCCTGATATACAGTGTGTCCCAAGAATTCCAACTCTTTGCATCCAATACAACATTTTGTTGGCCTAGCAGTTAAGTTCGCGTCCCGAAGTCTATCAAACAACATCTCCAGAGCTTCAATGTGTTCTTCAAATGTCTCTGTGGCGACGAGAATATCATCCATGAAATTCGTGATACATGGGTTATTCAGGGGATCCAACAATTTTCGCATCATCCTTGAAAACACACTCGGAGCATTTTTCAGTCCGAATGGTAGCATATTGAATTCATAATGTCCATCCGAAGTGCTAAAAGCCAAATAAGGTCTCACTTCAGGCTTCACTGGGATCTGGTAATAGCCTTTACTAAGATCCACCTTTGAAAAGTATTTTGCCTTGTTCAGTCTGGCAAATAACTGTTTTGTGTCTGGTAATGGATCCACTTGTCCTTCTGTGACAGCATTCAGTTTCCTGTAATCTATGCACAGTCTGTGTTCCCCAGACGGTTTTCTCAACAAAACGACACTAGAACTAAAAGATGATTCACTGTGCGAAATAATCCCCTCCTTCAACAAATACTCTATTTCTTCCTTCAATGCCTTCTCCTTCGCGAACGGAATAGAATAGGCTCTCATACAGATTGGGTTTGAGTCTACCAGTTTCATGTCATACTGTAGCAAATTTGTATGGCCTGGTTTATCTGTTAATACATCTGTATGTTCCTCCAGAACCTGTTGAACTCTCTCCCTCTGGTTTTTAGTCAGGTGCTTACTGACTTTTACCTGTGCTGCTGTTTCACAAGGATGTAATGGGTATTCATGTGAGGTGAGTGGTTCTTTTTGCATCTGGGTTGCAATAGCCAAGGTCAATAAGGGGGTGCTTTCCTGGAGTGGTCTGTCCAGATACTTCTTTAACAGGTTTACATGATAAACTTTTTCCTTCCCCTTTTTGTCAATTTTATAGTTTGTTCTAGACACCTTCTCTAGAACCGTATATGGACCTTGCCAACCAATTTGTAATTTATTCTGGCTTCCGGGTAGTAGAAGCAGCACCTTCTCTCCGACTGCCAGTTCCCTGTCCTTTGCCTTCCTATTAAAATATGCTGCATGTTTCTTCCTGGCTTGTTTCAAATTATCATTTGCCAGTTTCCATCCAGCTTTCAAACGAGTGGTCAGTTCGTTCACATATTGATACGATGAGGTAACAGTCTCTTCCGCCTTCTCATCTGTCCAGGTCCTTAATAAGTTACATCTGGATCTTTAATTTATCATACGTATTTTTCATGGAACCCGTCTGGTCCCGTCCCTTAGAAGCTTTATAATGAGGACTTTTCTTCCTAGAATCATCACTCACAAATCGACCACTACCAATTTTTTTCTTGGGTTTATCTCCCCACTTTAGATTGCTTATGAGAGATCTTCGCTCTCTTTTCTGTTCTTCCAGTTTATATAAGTCTGACCGAGGGATTGTCATCTTATCCTGGGTAAAATTTCTTCTTTGTACTCTTCGCATAGTGGCCATGTTAATCCATTCAAGTGAAGACTGGGTGTGAAAAGGGGGCTCCCATTCCACTTTGTCTACCCGAGTATAATTAGTTTTCCTTTCAGGCCTAAAGTTGCCCCGTGGCGTTTCTAGGTCCTGCACATATTTTCCCTTTGTGGGTGTTCCCTCATGAAATACGCCACATGCTTCTACAAAGTTTTCAACATCGACATTTACGTCGGGCCAATAGTATTTTCGAGCAATCTTTTGGCAGATGGTACCGACTTTCTCATGGTCACCATCTTTTCCAACATGTAAGCTCCTTATTAAGTTTGCCCTATATATCTTGGGAAGAACTAACTGTCCGTGACCAGTGGATCTAGTTCCTGTCTTCCTGTATAAGAGTTTGTTCTTCATGAAATATTCCCCCTTGCTCGGAGGTGTGTGGCATTTGGGCAATTTTTTAAAACATGGCTTGAGTGTCCTATCCTCAGCCTGCGCCTTGCTCATCTTTTCTGGATGAGCATTTATAGGTTCACCTTCTTCCTCCTTCTTCTGTGACCTGGTCTGCACTGTCGCCATGATCACAGGTTTCTCGGGATTCCCCAAGAAGACGTATCTACACCCCAATATCAGAGGGTAGATTGGTTCATCTATCACTGCTGCTCTGATTTCTCCTTCCACATAGCGAGTTTTCACCGTTATCCTTGCGATGGGAAGTGTCATGAGTGGTATGTCCTTAGTCGCCCCTTGTATTTCCACTGTTTCTGTGGTATACTGACTTGGGTCCACTAGGCTAGACTTCACAACTGAATCATAATCCAAACCTGTATCATAAAGGCACCTTATGGTGACCCCATTACAAATAACATCCTCACAAACTGGGGGGTGATAAGGTTCCTGTTGTCCCTTAGGATTAACCTTTAATCTTTGCGTCCCCGACTTCATTGCAGCAATGTTTGAAGGTTTCCTTCTACAAAATTCGGTGTTATGGTTATCCTTCTTGCACCATTTACACCATCTTTTTCCTTGGTTCAACGGTTTTCTTTCATTGAACTTTTGGTCATTGAACTGTGAGTTTCTGTCGCGATAGTCATTTCTTGGCCGCTCAAAGTTTGTCCTACCTTTATTTCCCTGCTCTCTATTATCAAATTTATTAAATTGCTGTGGAGCTTTAAAATTGTCTATGTGCTTCTTTTTAGCACCACTTACCTCTGCCTGGGCTGCCTGATACCTCTCAGCAACATTTAAAATTTCCCCCAACTTCTCTGCACCTTGTTCCATGAGAAATTTTCTCATGTCTGGAGCCATGGACTCTCTCAATTGCTCAATCATGATCATTTCTTTAAGATCTTGGGTCTTCCCCAGAGCCGTCCATTTCTCCAAATAGGTTTCTAGTCTAGCAGAGAATTGGTGGTATGTCTCCCCAGACAACAGTTTGGCATTTCTAAATTTCTTACGATAAAATTCACCATTCTTCTCGTACCTTAATAACAAAGCCTGCTTTAACATGTCATAATTGTCTTGGTCTTCCCTGTTCATTTTGGCAAATACTTCATAAGAAGTACCTCTCAATCCCTGTGATAGCTTTAAGCTCCACCTCTCTCTCTCTCTAACCCATATGTAGTAGCTAATAACTCAAAACGTCCTAGGTACCCCTCTATGTCATCGTCTTTTTCAACAAAATGGTCTAAATGAAACCCCATAGCTGAGTTTGAGGCTCCCAGACTGGGCGTAGCATCTGAGGCAAAAGGGCTGGCACCATTTTCAGGAGCCGGCCTTGTAATTCCAGCTCCCTTAGTCGTAATTCGTGCTCCCTTTGCAACCTTCTATCTTCTGCTTCCCTTTCGGCCTTTTTATCTTCTGCCTCCCTTTCGGCCTTTTTATCTTCTGCCTCCCTTTGCTGTCGTTTTTCTTCTGCCTCCCTTTGCTGTCGTTTTTCTTCTGCCTCAATCTGCAGCCTCTTAATTTCTCTATCAGCCTCAATTTGTAACCTCTTCTCTTCAGCTACCTTTCTATCTTCCCTTTCAATATATTTATCACATTCAGCCGTTACGTATTGAATTAAAATTTGACCATCCATTCCCATCTCCTTCGCGGTGAGCACAGCAGCTGATCTAAATTTTGCCAGCTCCGCCATACTTTTTAGACAATATAATAATATACAAGCTAAATCTCTAACCAGTAAATACACTAAGTACTTCTTATGACTATAGTCTAACTAATTCTAACTAACCAGTTAACTAATTAATTATTACTGGCTGTGAAGATTCACCAACTTTTATCTGCAGGGACACTTTTAATTTTAAAGGGAATTTTACAATTTATTTCCCTACTTTTATTTCTCCCACCAGGAGATCCTAATATTACTGTTGGGCTAATTATCCCGGACAAGACCCCAATTTATGTAGTGGTGTTTGATGGTATTGTATGATGGTGATATTACTAAATGTAATTGTATGAGGCCAGCTGTGAAGGCTCCTGAGATAAAATGTAGTTGTGAATTGTCAGAAGGCCTTTCTTGCTACCACTACGACCTCACACTTAATTTTTTTTTTAATGAATGTGGCTACGTAAAGTGTCTAGGGTTATGATATGTAGTGTGGTGTAATAGGTTATAGATATACCCACAGATATTTAACAAGACTAATAATATTAATAAATGTTAAAATACACTGAACTAACTCACGTGTGTAAAATTTTTGATAAAATTATATTACATTTATTTTGTTCTGGATCAATTTTTTAGGTTGACCAGAACTTAAAAGGATTTAGAGATTATGAAAGAAATGCATGGAATATTATATCATAAATGCAATAGTGTACATATATATGTACTATACTAGTTAGTTTTATTAAAATGTTCTAGTAGTCATCTACTTGGGAGGATAGTTAATGTTTGTGCTGTTGGGGTGGCCTCATCACACCTGTCTATATTGAATACACAGTGTCCAGAAAATGGTGGGAATTTTTATGGGGTATTAGTAACTAAACGGGGTTGGTGAATGTCCAGCAGACCAGAGGCTCACTCATCTTGTCGTTGTAGCTCTGGTGCTGAAATCAGGTGGTCCCACCTCTCCGTGCTGGCGGGCAATAATGGTGGTCTCTGTCACAAGTACTGCACAGATACACTCGAGTAAGGTCACCAACTGAATAGTCACTGCTTTGTTGACAACAGAAACTCGCAGCTCAGATTATGAATAAATAACACAGAATAATAGCAAAACTCAGCTGAGCTGCTGGCTATAGTATGGCGTCCCTAAATTTATTACACTTTCTTTCATATGGAAATCACCACACTTTAAAATCTGTGTCTATCACTGAACAACTATTGAAGAATGGCCCCACTTTCGCGTCTGAGCGCTAATGATATGATTGTCTGTGGCCAATCACTGCCTAGGTTTATTTTAAATTTCAAATTTCCTCCCATAAAGTCATTTCAGTCATGCTTCAGTCAAGTATGGATGGTTATCTGTTAGTCTGTCCGTCTCTACTTGTGTTTCTACAAAATGTACTTGATTTTTGAACCAACCTTTCTCTCCCCTCCAAAATTTTGTCGTTAAAAGTTATTTTTAGACACAGCCACCACAAATATCCCTTCTCTTCCATACTACGTAGATTTGAACACCTGCGTTTCGAGGTCGTGTTTTTTGTGCAATTAGCGACACTTTTAGATTCAATACAGTCTGTCGATGATGTGAACAACACTGTCTTTTGTCATTATCTTCAATATTATCTATCCGTTTGTAAAATTAAGAACATATTAGTTCACTGCTCAGAATAGGCCATCCGGCCAGCTAATTTTTATATTCCTAACATTAATATTAAGAAAAAAGTACTTTTTAAATTTTGTAATATTCCTAACATCTGCGTTTAGCCGCTGAATTCAAATCAAGGGCTTGGTATCGCGCAAAAGCGTCCAATAAATGACTGTGGCGTAACATATCTATGGTCCCTTCTGTCGAGTTGCTTACTTTTTATGTCAACTTGGGAAACGTGACTTTTCTCCGTTTCCCCCCCAATTGCGTCTCCTTAGCCTTTCTAGTCTCACGCAATCGTTCCAGTCATATTTTTTTTCTTTTTGATCCGCCGTTCCCCTCCTGTTTAGCAAGTCAATTATTATGGAGGATGATGACCCGCGGTCTAGGCGATCATGTACTATTCGCAGCCTACGCATTATGTTTTTATCCTTAAATGTTATCTTTGGAGATATTTTACCGTTGTATCTCTGTCAATTTCACTACACATCTCCCCACTTGAAAACATGCCTATGGCAAGTTCCAAAACCAGCGATACACATAGGTAAAATTACTCCTCACGTCTGCCACTACTCTAATTTTGATCACAGGGGTGCCGACTGAGGAAATCTGCACCGACCTTCAAGTTGCGGCTTGCATAAGCGACTGGTTTCAGTTCCCCATCAGGTGAAGATGATCTTTGCAACAAAGCCCCTCCTAGTCCTACATTACTTGCATCGGTTCTTAAGACAAAGTCCTGTGTCAAATCAGGCAGTTTGAGAATAGGCTTGCTAGTGAGTTTTTCCTTTAACTCTTGGAACGCTAGTTCACATTGTGCAGTCCAAATAATTTTATCTGGAAGTCCCTTGCGAGTCAGATCAGTCAGAGGAGCACAAATAGCGTTAAAATTCTTGATGTATTTCTGATAAAATCCGCATAACGACACAAATGATCGCACGTCCTTTTTTGTTTGTGGCCTAGGTGCTCTCTGCAGTTTTTCCAAGTTCTTAGGATCAGGGGTCATATTACCCTGATATACAGTGTGCCCCAAGAATTCCAACTCTTTGCATCCAATACAACATTTTGTTGGCCTAGCAGTTAAGTTCGCCTCCCGAAGTCTATCAAACAACATCTCCAGAGCTTCAATGTGTTCTTCAAATGTCTCTGTGGCGACGAGAATATCACCATGAAATTCGTGATACATGGGTTATTCAGGGGATCCAACAATTTTCGCATCATCCTTGAAAACACACTCGGAGCATTTTTCAGTCCGAATGGTAGCATATTGAATTCATAATGTCCATCCGAAGTGCTAAAAGCCAAATAAGGTCTCACTTCAGGCTTCACTGGGATCTGGTAATAGCCTTTACTAAGATCCACCTTTGAAAAGTATTTTGCCTTGTTCAGTCTGGCAAATAACTGTTTTGTGTCTGGTAATGGATCCACTTGTCCTTCTGTGACAGCATTCAGTTTCCTGTAATCTATGCACAGTCTGTGTTCCCCAGACGGTTTTCTCAACAAAACGACACTAGAACTAAAAGATGATTCACTGTGCGAAATAATCCCCTCCTTCAACAAATACTCTATTTCTTCCTTCAATGCCTTCTCCTTCGCGAACGGAATAGAATAGGCTCTCATACAGATTGGGTTTGAGTCTACCAGTTTCATGTCATACTGTAGCAAATTTGTATGGCCTGGTTTATCTGTTAATACATCTGTATGTTCCTCCAGAACCTGTTGAACTCTCTCCCTCTGGTTTTTAGTCAGGTGCTTACTGACTTTTACCTGTGCTGCTGTTTCACAAGGATGTAATGGGTATTCATGTGAGGTGAGTGGTTCTTTTTGCATCTGGGTTGCAATAGCCAAGGTCAATAAGGGGGTGCTTTCCTGGAGTGGTCTGTCCAGATACTTCTTTAACAGGTTTACATGATAAACTTTTTCCTTCCCCTTTTTGTCAATTTTATAGTTTGTTCTAGACACCTTCTCTAGAACCGTATATGGACCTTGCCAACCAATTTGTAATTTATTCTGGCTTCCGGGTAGTAGAAGCAGCACCTTCTCTCCGACTGCCAGTTCCCTGTCCTTTGCCTTCCTATTAAAATATGCTGCATGTTTCTTCCTGGCTTGTTTCAAATTATCATTTGCCAGTTTCCATCCAGCTTTCAAACGAGTGGTCAGTTCGTTCACATATTGATACGATGAGGTAACAGTCTCTTCCGCCTTCTCATCTGTCCAGGTCCTTAATAAGTTACATCTGGATCTTTAATTTATCATACGTATTTTTCATGGAACCCGTCTGGTCCCGTCCCTTAGAAGCTTTATAATGAGGACTTTTCTTCCTAGAATCATCACTCACAAATCGACCACTACCAATTTTTTTCTGGGTTTGTCTCCCCACTTTAGATTGCTTATGAGAGATCTTCGCTCTCTTGTCTGTGCTTCCAGTTTATCTAAGTCTGACCGAGGGATTGTCATTCTATCCTGGGTAAAATTTCTTCTTTGTACTCTTCGCATAGTGGCCATGTTAATCCATTCAAGTGAAGACTGGGTGTGAAAAGGGGGCTCCCATTCCACTTTGTCTACCCGAGTATAATTAGTTTTCCTTTCAGGCCTAAAGTTGCCCCGTGGCGTTTCTAGGTCCTGCACATATTTTCCCTTTGTGGGTGTTCCCTCATGAAATACGCCACATGCTTCTACAAAGTTTTCAACATCGACATTTACGTCGGGCCAATAGTATTTTCGAGCAATCTTTTGGCAGATGGTACCGACTTTCTCATGGTCACCATCTTTTCCAACATGTAAGCTCCTTATTAAGTTTGCCCTATATATCTTGGGAAGAACTAACTGTCCGTGACCAGTGGATCTAGTTCCTGTCTTCCTGTATAAGAGTTTGTTCTTCATGAAATATTCCCCCTTGCTCGGAGGTGTGTGGCATTTGGGCAATTTTTTAAAACATGGCTTGAGTGTCCTATCCTCAGCCTGCGCCTTCCTCATCTCCTCTGGATGAGCATTTATAGGTTCACCTTCTTCCTCCTTCTTCTGTGACCTGGTCTGCACTGTCGCCATGATCACAGGTTTCTCGGGATTCCCCAAGAAGACGTATCTACACCCCAATATCAGAGGGTAGATTGGTTCATCTATCACTGCTGCTCTGATTTCTCCTTCCACATAGCGAGTTTTCACCGTTATCCTTGCGATGGGAAGTGTCATGAGTGGTATGTCCTTAGTCGCCCCTTGTATTTCCACTGTTTCTGTGGTATACTGACTTGGGTCCACTAGGCTAGACTTCACAACTGAATCATAATCCAAACCTGTATCATAAAGGCACCTTATGGTGACCCCATTACAAATAACATCCTCACAAACTGGGGGGTGATAAGGTTCCTGTTGTCCCTTAGGATTAACCTTTAATCTTTGCGTCCCCGACTTCATTGCAGCAATGTTTGAAGGTTTCCTTCTACAAAATTCGGTGTTATGGTTATCCTTCTTGCACCATTTACACCATCTTTTTCCTTGGTTCAACGGTTTTCTTTCATTGAACTTTTGGTCATTGAACTGTGAGTTTCTGTCGCGATAGTCATTTCTTGGCCGCTCAAAGTTTGTCCTACCTTTATTTCCCTGCTCTCTATTATCAAATTTATTAAATTGCTGTGGAGCTTTAAAATTGTCTATGTGCTTCTTTTTAGCACCACTTACCTCTGCCTGGGCTGCCTGATACCTCTCAGCAACATTTAAAATTTCCCCCAACTTCTCTGCACCTTGTTCCATGAGAAATTTTCTCATGTCTGGAGCCATGGACTCTCTCAATTGCTCAATCATGATCATTTCTTTAAGATCTTGGGTCTTCCCCAGAGCCGTCCATTTCTCCAAATAGGTTTCTAGTCTAGCAGAGAATTGGTGGTATGTCTCCCCAGACAACAGTTTGGCATTTCTAAATTTCTTACGATAAAATTCACCATTCTTCTCGTACCTTAATAACAAAGCCTGCTTTAACATGTCATAATTGTCTTGGTCTTCCCTGTTCATTTTGGCAAATACTTCATAAGAAGTACCTCTCAATCCCTGTGATAGCTTTAAGCTCCACCTCTCTCTCTCTAACCCATATGTAGTAGCTAATAACTCAAAACGTCCTAGGTACCCCTCTATGTCATCGTCTTTTTCAACAAAATGGTCTAAATGAAACCCCATAGCTGAGTTTGAGGCTCCCAGACTGGGCGTAGCATCTGAGGCAAAAGGGCTGGCACCATTTTCAGGAGCCGGCCTTGTAATTCCAGCTCCCTTAGTCGTAATTCGTGCTCCCTTTGCAACCTTCTATCTTCTGCCTCCCTTTCGGCCTTTTTATCTTCTGCCTCCCTTTCGGCAGTCAACCTTTTTTCTTCTGCCTCCCTTTGCTGTCGTTTTTCTTCTGCCTCCCTTTGCTGTCGTTTTTCTTCTGCCTCAATCTGCAGCCTCTTAATTTCTCTATCAGCCTCAATTTGTAACCTCTTCTCTTCAGCTACCTTTCTATCTTCCCTTTCAATATATTTATCACATTCAGCCGTTACGTATTGAATTAAAATTTGACCATCCATTCCCATCTCCTTCGCGGTGAGCACAGCAGCTGATCTAAATTTTGCCAGCTCCGCCATACTTTTTAGACAATATAATAATATACAAGCTAAATCTCTAACCAGTAAATACACTAAGTACTTCTTATGACTATAGTCTAACCAATTCTAACTAACCAGTTAACTAATTAATTATTACTGGCTGTGAAGATTCACCAACTTTTATCTGCAGGGACACTTTTAATTTTAAAGGGAATTTTACAATTTATTTCCCTACTTTTATTTCTCCCACCAGGAGATCCTAATATTACTGTTGGGCTAATTATCCCGGACAAGACCCCAATTTATGTAGTGGTGTTTGATGGTATTGTATGATGGTGATATTACTAAATGTAATTGTATGAGGCCAGCTGTGAAGGCTCCTGAGATAAAATGTAGTTGTGAATTGTCAGAAGGCCTTTCTTGCTACCACTACGACCTCACACTTAATTTTTTTTTAATGAATGTGGCTACGTAAAGTGTCTAGGGTTATGATATGTAGTGTGGTGTAATAGGTTATAGATATACCCACAGATATTTAACAAGACTAATAATATTAATAAATGTTAAAATACACTGAACTAACTCACGTGTGTAAAATTTTGATAAAATTATATTACATTTATTTTGTTCTGGATCAATTTTTTTTGGTTGACCAGAACTTAAAAGGATTTAGAGATTATGAAAGAAATGCATGGAATATTATATCATAAATGCAATAGTGTACATATATATGTACTATACTAGTTAGTTTTATTAAAATGTTCTAGTAGTCATCTACTTGGGAGGATAGTTACTGTTTGTGCTGTTGGGGTGGCCTCATCACACCTGTCTATATTGACTACACAGTGTCCAGAAAATGGTGGGAATTTTTATGAGGGTATTAGTAACTAAACGGGGTTGGTGAATGTCCAGCAGACCAGAGGCTCACTCATCTTGTCGTTGTAGCTCTGGTGCTGAAAACTGATGGTCCCACCTCTCCGTGCTGGCGGGCAATAATGGTGGTCTCTGTCACAAGTACTGCACAGATACACTCGAGTAAGGTCACCAACTGAATAGTCACTGCTTTGTTGACAACAGAAACTCGCAGCTCAGATTATGAATAAATAACACAGAATTGCTAGCAAAACTCAGCTGAGCTGCTGGCTATAGTATGGCGTCCCTAAATTTATTACACTTTCTTTCATATGGAAATCACCACACTTTAAAATCTGTGTCTATCACTGAACAACTATTGAAGAATGGCCCCACTTTCGCGTCTGAGCGCTAATGATATGATTGTCTGTGGCCAATCACTGCCTAGGTTTATTTTAAATTTCAAATTTCCTCCCATAAAGTCATTTCAGTCATGCTTCAGTCAAGTATGGATGGTTATCTGTTAGTCTGTCCGTCTCTACTTGTGTTTCTACAAAATGTACTCGATTTTTGAACCAACCTTTCTCTCCCCTCCAAAATTTTGTCGTTAAAAGTTATTTTTAGACACAGCCACCACAAATATCCCTTCTCTTCCATACTACGTAGATTTGAACACCTGCGTTTCGAGGTCGTGTTTTTTTGTGCAATTAGCGACACTTTTAGATTCAATACAGTCTTGTCGATGATGTGAACAACACTGTCTTTTGTCATTATCTTCAATATTATCTATCCGTTTGTAAAATTAAGAACATATTAGTTCACTGCTCAGAATAGGCCATCCGGCCAGCTAATTTTTATATTCCTAACATTAATATTAAGAAAAAAGTACTTTTTAAATTTTGTAATATTCCTAACATCTGCGTTTAGCCGCTGAATTCAAATCAAGGGCTTGGTATCGCGCAAAAGCGTCCAATAAATGACTGTGGCGTAACATATTTATGGTCCCTTCTGTCGAGTTGCTTACTTTTTATGTCAACTTGGGAAACGTGACTTTTCTCCGTTTCCCCCCCAATTGCGTCTCCTTAGCCTTTCTAGTCTCACGCAATCGTTCCAGTCATATTTTTTTTCTTTTTGATCCGCCGTTCCCCTCCTGTTTAGCAAGTCAATTATTATGGAGGATGATGACCCGCGGTCTAGGCGATCATGTACTATTCGCAGCCTACGCATTATGTTTTTATCCTTAAATGTTATCTTTGGAGATATTTTACCGTTGTATCTCTGTCAATTTCACTACAGATGTGTTTTAGTTTTAGTCGTGTTTTAGTTTTAGTCGTGTTTCAGTTTTAGACGTGTTTCATTTTTAGATGTGTTTCAGTTTTATACGTGTTTTAATGTTAGATGTGTTTTAGTTTAGACGTGTTTCAGTTTTAGATGTATTTTAGTTTTAGATATCGAATTTCTCTCTCTACATATCTTTACACAGTTTAGAATTTACGAGCGTCGAGTGACAGAGTGGTTGGAGTGCTTATCTCTCGAGGCAGAGTCACCAGGTTCGAAACCCGGCCGCTTCACGCTCTTTCAGTTTACCCAGCTGTAAGTGGGTACCTGCCTCTGCTTTTGAGTTAGCGATGGCAAAGGCAGCGAGGACGGGAATTGGTCAGATCACCCCATAAAGCTGGGTCTAGCATGGTGAAGTTTCTAACACTTCATTCCCCTACGACAATATATGCCATGATGAAACTACTTTTGAAAAATAGAATTTACTCTCTCTCTCTCTTTCTCTCTCTCTGTCTCTCTCCCTTTCTGATGCCTTCCAGCCTCTATTCATATCCATGAGACACCCTATTTCTCCTCTCATGTTAATCTTCCCAGTCAAAGAAAATGGACAGTCTCCCCTGGGAATAGTGCTGAATATCACCAGCCCGTGCTAACATCTGGAAAAGGTTACGCTAACACAAGACTCACGCACACAGATATTTCACCTGACTCCTCCTCGTTCTCTCACTGTCCTCTAACGAAAAAAAAAATTGTCTTGTCTCTTGTGCCACTAATAGTTTCCATTATTTACTCAGAACTTCCTGTCATTGAAAATATCATCAGTTCTAGCAGTTCATTCATTTTTTTCTGTAGTTTTTGGTTGGTGTAATCTCATGAGTGGTGTGTATGTATTGTTCTCAGCTGATATTCGTGCTATCAATCAATCTGTCTATCTATCTATCTATCTATCTATCTATCTATCTATCTATCTATCTATCTATCTATCTATCTATCTATCTATCTATCTATCTATCTATCTATCTATCTATCTATCTATCTATCTATCTGTCTATCTGTCTATCTGTCTGTCTGCCTGCCTGCCCGCCCGCCCGTCCGTCCGGAATTTAACCAAACACTTAGCTCAAAAGACGTACCAGCTAGCCAAAATAAAACACTTCTTAGACGCAGACACTAGACTATTGTTCTACACCTCACATATACAGACACATCTAGATTACTGCTCCACACTATGGGATGGTTGCCCTTCTTCCACCTCGAAGAGGCTTTACTCCCTGAATAAGACCCAAAATACTGTCCCTAAAAAAACGTCTTCTCTACAACAAAGCCAAGCTGGCTCACGCAATTCTATATAACAATGCCCCGCCGTACCTACGATCATTGTTTCAAACCAGTAGAAGAGAGGGACAACAATTACATCAGTTACGTCTGCCCAAACCTAGGATCGACCTGTTCAAAAAGAGTCTAGCCTACTCTGGAGCCTACTTATGGAACAGCCTTCCACACCACCTAAAAAGCCTACCTACGCAATATTCATTTAACAAAGCACTTTTCAAACACTTCCTTAACACTGATTATCTACCCCCATAGAAACAGCATTTGCCTGTCAACATTTCTTTCCTCTTCCGCTGGTTTTTAATGTGAATAATTTGTTTTATATCCATGTGATATTATTATATTAACTTTAAAATATTATTATATAATGTAATGTATGTGAGAATGTACCCCCATACCACTGTACTTTAGAAATTTGAATCGTGAGAATGTACCCGCATACCACTCTACTTTAGAAATGTGAATGTTTTTGTTTGCTTAATAAATGGGATGATGTATATGAGAATAAGCAGATACACATTTTTTTTTAAACTGCTCAAAGACTTTTCCTGCTACAGAAGTGCGTAAGAAAGTGTTATTATTATTATTTCATTTTCCACCAAGAACGTATGGACATAAGCGAGAATGTGTTTATGTAATTTTTGTATTGATGATTGATGACACATTAAAAAATACAGATTAATTGTAGACGGTTTGACCGCATGAGTGAGTGTCGGTATACAGAATTTATTTATTTTATTTATTGTTTTGTTTATTTTATTTTATTTTTTATCTTTTATTAATTTTTTTTAAATTAATTAATTAATTTGTTGTTTTTTTCTCCAATTACTATCTTGTTTGTTTAAAAAAAACCTACTCATTTTTTGTTGTGATTGCATACTGTAAATGAATGCTGTTATGTTAACTGTATAATGTTGCATGCCTTCAAATTAATGCTTAATAACATGTGGGAATGAAAAGATATAGTATGCAATATAAATGAGAGTGGAAGGGCAGAATGTTAGACGGGCCTGCGCGCCCAATTCTTAACCCTTCGAAAATAAAGTTCGGTCGTTCGTTCGTTTGTCAATCTATCTGCCTGTATGTCCGTCCGTCTGTCTGTCTGTCCATCTCTCTCTCTGTCTGTCCGTCCGTCTGTCTGTCTTGTCTGACCGACTGACTATCTGTACGTTTGTCTGTGAGTCAGACTAAATGCCTGCCTTTCTGTGTGTTTAGTAATATAATACAGACGTACGTACTTGCTTTCCGCTCCATATTGCCACGATAAGGCACATTCACCAGAAGAAAACAAAATGGCTCGCTCACGATAAAAGTTTTTATTTTATCGCCACATATTAAACTAATTCTTTTGTGTGAAGTTTTAATTCTGGCAGTTTGTAGTAATTAAAAGAACATCTTTACTTGTTTGTGTAGTCATAATGTAGACGTGCTGAGAATAGCAATAACAACAAAAACTTTTAGGCAAACGTCACGACACGACTGATCTTTGGAATCAGCATTTACTGTCGTGTTAATATGTGAGATTTTCATTTATTGGCAGGATTTTACGCTTACAAACTGTGTAGACTTTGGGAAGATGTACGTATATTTACAGACTGCGGCGGGCGCAGGAAGCACTGGGGTGGCATGGTTACGGCAACGGGGTCCGCTGCTTTTGTGGGGCTGTCCTCCTGAAGGAACGAAAATATGACAAAGAAGAAAAAAGATGTGTCTGCTCCCTCACAGGGCAATTGTGTTTGTGAGAGCATTAACAAATAACATGGCATGTGTGTGATAATACCAACATATATTCATTTATGTGTGAGATTAAGTGGTAAAGGCAGTCCGATAACGGGTGTTGTGTAGGGGAGTGAAGTGTTAGAGATCTCACTATACTAGGTCCAGCATCCAGAGGTGTGGTCACCAGTTTCCTCCTCGCATCTTCCTTCCCTAACTCAAGAGCAAAGTCAGGTACCCATTTACAAATGGGTATGACTAGAGCATGTCGATTCTGTGAATCGAACCCGGCACCTTTGGCGGGAGACTCCAGTGCTCTATCAACTCTGCCAATCGGACGCCAATGTGTGATAGTATTAACATCATAATCATTTTTATTTTCGCTCCCAATGAAGCATGGAGCCACCACTGCTGTTTCCCCCCCCCGCCCCCTTGTAGGAAGCCTGCACACAAGATTCATGTTATTGTAGCGATAGTTTCTGTAACAGATAGTTGTGTATGATGAGATCGCCCAATGGCACAACCTCACATTAGTAGCCCAGTACGACATGCCTGAACGAGCAGTAGTTCTATTCTTTCTTTGTCTCATAACACACCCCCCGGGAACTATACGTGGCAGTAATAACCGGGAACTATACGTGGCAGTAATAACGTGCATATTGTCGTACCGATAGATTTGTGAGTTATTTTTTGGTCCCGTCTGAGTAGAGTGGATGGTGATAAGTACGTGAGAAAAAGGCGTGAGAAATAGATTTCACGGGTGAATAGCTTAAGGAGAAGATATGTATCTGGAATGAGTAAGTTTCTCTAGTCCAGCCTATCTATACGACTATAATTTAGTTCAAGACAACCTTGCTCTCCTCATACATATACATATAAGTTTAACGACACACACACACGACTGTCACGAAAGGTTCAGATGTTATTAAGAATGTAAGATTATCCTGGACAAAAGATGTATCAGGTGATACCAGGATAGTGCCAGGTAAGAGACTGGTCTTACTAGAAATATCCCCTTCTCTGAAAAAAGTAAGGGTGTATCGACAATCAAAAGTTAGGGTCAGCTGTATAAACCTCCAGGTGGGATGAGAGTGAATGTCCTGAAAGTCTATTTGCTACCTTTCAAGATCCACCTTTGATATTATTATTAATTGTTTATGTTGGCTAATTTTGCTAGGGGTATTAATTATGATCTATCTCTATAACTATTCTATGTATCCCACAAAACTTGTAACTCAATGTAAATAAGTTCAGTAAGTCTGATGGTACATATTTACAATTTTATTTAACCTATACCGGTTCTCTTTTCGGTTAGGAAATTTAAAGAAATTCAAAGATATTTACAGCATAAAATAAATAAACATAGAAACTTTAATTATCAAACAGAACCCTGTCTTGAAAGTTCTATTTTTCTCTACACTGATTAATCATTATAATTCACTATAGTTTGTCGCTAAGTTGAACTGTGAAGGTGGTAATAGATACATTCTGTCCATAAGAAATCATCCTTCACTGTTTTTATTTCTGTTTATATTCTATGATATATACTGAATAGGCTGACCAGTGGCTATATATCGCCACTTATCTCGTGGTTGTCGAATTCAAACTCATCCCGCCATAGACTAACACGTCTGTGAAATTTCAGGCAGTGGAACAGAGGGTGGCTGGCTAGAATGACTTCACGAGCACTTGCACCTCAGAGTCCAAGAGAGTTAGTTGAAAATACTTCCAGTAGTTTGCAGGATAAAACCTGGAATACAAACAATCACAACCCCTGTATGGTCCAGCACTATTCTGTCCTTACATACAATGGACATAACAAACAGTGTCAGACATTGTGCAAACATATGCACAGGACAATTTACCTCACCACCAATCACTGTGATTAGTTTTCTTATAAATCCTAAGTTAGATTCCTTTGTCCATGATCTGTTTCCATACAATGATTTGGTATAGTATAAAAGTACTAAGTAATATCTTGATCGATTCATTAAAACAATTCCTGTCAGTCCTTCCTTAGGTTCCTGATAAATGCCATTCCTTTAAGAAATACTCTTTCAAATACATTATCAAACTTACAGTCGTATTTTTGCCATCATTCTCAATTATTTTACACTTTTCACAATGCTGGCTTTCGTCTCTAAAAGTCAACACACGTTTCAGCCGACAGCACATTCGTACTGTAATATTTCTTAACATACGCTACGCACTTCCTAACACATCAGTGGATTAATCACAGCAAAAATACATAAATATATACATAGATATAGTCATTCTTACCCTCAGGCAAAACATACAAGCTGTTAATGGCATCTAATGTCTGCGATACAGTTGCGGATGGCAAAGGTACATGACGATTACACGGTTACCGCTTCTTCTGTACAGCTTACTGTTTTTGAAAAAAGTTGTGGCCTCAATTCAGCCAAGTTCAAGGACTTATATAGTACCGAATCCTCCCTCTTGGATGGCATGGGGTAAAAGCGGTGTTACAAATCTAAAACTGAGGCGTATTTTTGCTTTCAGTTCAATTAGCAAAATTTTTAATATTCATTATCTTTCTTAATTCTGGGCCGATTTCGGTCATTTAAAGTTTGAATTCTTCTGTGAATTATTCTGTATTAATCTATCTATTAATTATTTAGTTTGCAAAATGCATTTTAATATATGCATGCTTTAACTAGCTAAGTTGGGACCAATCCTGATGTAACGAAGCTCTTTCACTCGATATTTCTATTTTACTAGAATACTATTCGAGAAAGTTTTTACACCTACCTCTAAAGTAACATTCCCGTTGTTGAATTATATAATCCTTTCCGGTGATACTTCTTTATTCTTTTCATAATTAAATATCCTTGTCCCATCGGTTACACAGAATAGGCCTCTATGTTTAAGCATAGTATGTTTCTTAACACCCAATAATAAGGGTGCGTTTTCATTGGCTATTGTATCAGAGAGTTCCCTACTTATGGCGTGCGGAATGGTCAGATTAGAAAACCGTGTTGTGAGACAGACTAATATCACGACAACGACACACAAACGTGAAAACTACGGTTAATTGGGTATGGGTCTGACCAACTCACAAAGTTAAGTTTCTTTTGTTGTTTATTATCATTAAACTTGACAACATCAAACATCTAAAGAAAGATCAAAATAAAATAAAATTTACATACATATGAAAATAACAGAATAAATGTGCCCTTCCCCTATGGATAAAAGAACCCAAAAAGTTAATAACCCAAAGGTCAAAGGTTAGTACTATGTTACAGAATAGACAGTAAAGAAACAGGTTCCTACTAAATGCTACACAGTAAAGTAAACAAGTTTAAGCCAAATCCAATGTTGGTAAAGTTCCTGTAACAAAGAAAAATATTCACTCTCTCTGTCATGCAGTGGCCACTCAATCACGCTTACATACTCGTGGTGATATCCCTTGGAAATACAATTTTCCTGAATATAACATTGCAGGTTTTATTTCCTTAATTGGCCACAGTCCATCCTCTAACAAGTCAAGACCAGCGAGGTGAACGCCGAATCTGGTGTTTTAATTTTTCCTGGATGAACAAAATGTCACCGCGAATAGTTAGTGTTGCAAAACGTGCTCTTGAGGTTCACAGTTAAAAAAGGAGGAAAATACTTCCAGTATTGGGAAACATCTGGTTGCTAAAATGTTACAATTGATAAAAGTTGGTAATCCTATCGGCTGACTCTATAGAGAGTGCCGTTTCTGAAACAGCGTAATTTTCTGGATAAATCCTCTTGAATACGACTGTCAGGAGTCGGGAGTATAATGTTTTTTGGTATACCCAAGTGGGCTGGTAAAATTGAAAAAAATATTGCTGGGTTTTGTAAGTCCAGTTAAAATTTACAAGTTAAAATGTTTCTCATGTATCTTTGGCCAGTCCTTGCTCACAAATAAAATTGGTGACGCACAAGCCAAGAAAAGACAACATTAACCGATCAGTAAATGAAGAAAAGACCGCTGGACTCCCTTGTGATCAGGTCTGCTAGGAAGAAAGAACATTTATGGAAAAATGCTACTATTCTATATATATATATATATATATATATATATATATATATATATATATATATATATATATATATAATATATATATATATATATATATATATATATATATAATTATATATATATATATATATATATATATACATATATATATATATATATATATATATATATATATATATATATATATATATATATATATATATATATATATATATATATATATATACATATATATATATATGCACACAGACAGGGACAAGATGATCTCTTATCCACTCCGTCAGTTCTGATTAAATTTAAAAGGCACACGGTGTCGTTAGCCTGCCCTATCGCGCGTTGCTTAGCGAGTGCAGGTTTCGTTGAGTTATGCAGCTCTTCCCCTCCTGCCACCACCCCCCCCCCTTTCCCATACTAGGCACTTATAATAAATACGAACAATGATATAAACCGTGAATTTTTTTCTGTCACTATCATTCGCGCCTAAAATATAATCAGTCAACTAAAACCGTCTCTTCTTGTGTGAAAAAGCGGGTGGTGAAAATTAACATTATAACTGAACATCTGGTATGAAATAGTTACGCGTTATTTATTTCACTAGTTCTAACAGCTAGAAAATCTAAGTGAATTATAATGGTAAAAGCTTAACACTCTAAATCACGTAAACGCTAATTTCTATTACCAGAAAATCAGAATGAAAATCCCCAGGAATGCTATTAACACATCTTTTACAATGATTCTAGAACTACTAGCTTAGACTATCCAAAAATTCTGAGTGACAACTGATAGCAGGTTTAGGAAAACACATTTATATATCATCATGTTTCTCTGATCTATAGATGATGTTACATTTCACACTATTGTGTATACCAGAGAATCAGAAACATGAGTTCCCCAGATAAAAGTTTACGGTCGGCTTTTCTCTGGCGTTCGACCGCCATCAAAAGACTTATCCGTGTAACGGGTCTCTCGAAGATTTTGCCCGCGACTCGACATCAAAGCGTTAGCTCCCCTTTCCGGAGACGTCAAAGGCCGTTACGTCTGTTTCACGTGTTTCCTGTCTGAGATCATATGCCTGACAGATACTGGCGTGGGAAAACGAGGTAAACGAACGCTGATTCGCTACCCGTTTTGACGGGCAGATCACGAAAGTTTGTAAACAGGCAGAAAAAATGCATGGTTTTGCTAGCAAATCATAGAACGCTAACGGGATTACAAAGACTGTCAGATTACCGTAGGCTCTATTTCCATTATACGTCACCCATATACATAAATATATACCTATATATGCACATAAAATAGCATTAACATATAATGCACTTGTGTTCATACTTGCACCCATATGTATGTGCCTTAACTGTCAGTTTTTAAAACCAGTTTGGTGTTTCTTATATTTAGAGCCACTTCAGTCACAACTGACTATGGGGATGCGTCCCTGGGGTGATAGTCCCCAGATGTTTTCTTTCCCTGGTGCTCCTGTCGGCATGTTCTTTTATCTTCTGGGTGTTGTGAGAGCTTCTTTTCGTCCAGTCTGAGGTGACGCCGTAGGGAGCACCGCCACTTGGTGCGATTGGCTGCTTCGCCCTCCCAGGTTGCTGGATTTATGTTCAATGCCTTCATGTCTCTCTTGCATACATCTTTGAACCTCAGCTGCGGTCGCCTTACTGCTCTTTTGCCGTCTGCCAGTTGTCCGTAGAGGATATCTTTAGGGATGCGATCATCTTCCATGCGGCGGACATGGCGAAGCCATCGTATTCTGCGCTGTCTAAGCAGTGTATATATGCTTTGAAGGCCAGCACGTGATAGCACGTGCTTCTTATTCTGTTATTATTTATTTAGATATTTCTTCTTTTCCTTGTAATAATCCCACTTCTACCTTTTAACTCGTCGCCAAACAATTTTGTTTCTGTCAGACAGAATATTTTTTCTGGAGCAGACACCTCTGTAAGACGTATTCTACATTTTGCTGTTGTTGTCCTTCGGGACAAATTATCTGTCCGTTTTTAAACTTGTTGTGTAGGGAAAAGCTGGCATTTCCGTCAGCAGTGGCCAGTTGACCGTCTCAGGAATATTATCAGGTCTCTTCTGGGGGGTGAGTAGCTTGCAGGGTGAGCGCAAGGGCCCTGGCCCTGGGCGCTTAGGGCAAGTGACACCGGCAGAGGGCGAGAAAAACAAAGTATCCGGTATCGTGTTTTTAATTTTGCAAGCAATGAATATCTAAAACTGACCTGTGATTTTGTTCACGGATCCTACCTTAATTTGCCAGTAGAGTTTAATTAACTTGCGCAGCTTGAAGTGAAGGGGAAGAGGAAATGTCGAACCACCGGTCCTTGAGCGCTGAATGCTCTAAGGCTCGCCCTAGTAGCACGCCTCTGTCTTTTCTGATGCTGGACTTTCCTTCGAAACTATTTTTTTTTTTCCTGGAATAGCTTTGATCTCTTCATATTTCTCCTGTCCTGCTTTGTTGTTGTTTTCCCTCTTCCTTTACAGACATTGGGAGCCGCGGTAGCGCAGTGGTTAGTGCACTGGCATTCTAACTCAGTGGTCCATGGTTCGATCCCCGGTTGAGATGGGATTTTTTATACCGCAAACGGCTCCAGGGTCGACCCAGCCTCATGAATTGGGTACCAGAACAATTCTAGGAAGGTCAAGGCGGCCGGCGTGATACTGACCACATCACCCCTAGTGTGCCGATGGTCAAGAAAGTATGAGCCTAACACCATATTCTCAATATGCCTCAATGGGCGTGTAACGGTATCCTTTACCTTTACCTTTGCATCGGCTACTGCCGTTCCTTTGGATCTACCGGCTGTGTGGAGAGGGGGAACATGCTGCATGGGCAACAGCTTGATCTCCATATAACTGTGCCCAAGCTCGCGCCCTGGAGAGGACACTCCAGCTTCACCCTATAGGTGTCGGCAAAACACGGGAAGTAGCAGTTACCGGTTATAAGCATTTTGCCCAATTGGCGTAGGGCATGGCGCCAGGGGCTACTTCCGACAGTGGGAGAGGTTCTAGGATCTCACTGGACAGCTACCGCCCGCTTCAAGCTGGGCAGCCCCCAGTCAATAAGGTATTGTCCCGCCACTGTCTGCTTTCCCCATTGGGTGCATGGGGATTAGGGTCAAACCCGAACTGTGGACAGAAAATTTTGCACCAAGCAATTATCGAAAAAATAGAAATAAGCAAACTCTCAGATTGGGATGCTGGAACGTCCGGACTATGTTGACTGGACTATCCGAAAACGATGTAAGGAAGACAGCCATAATTAATGATGAGCTTAAACGACTTCAGGTGGATATAGCTGCACTTCAGGAAACGCGCCTGGCGGGCTCTGGAATGGTGAGCGAGAAGGACTACACATTTTAATGGCAAGGGAAAGATCTTGATAAAGCTAGAGAACACGGAGTAGGTTTTGCGGTCAAAAAATCGCTAACTAAAATGGTTGAACCAGGCGAGAATGGATCAGAACGCCTGTTAACGCTCCGCCTGCAAACTAGCACAGGTCCCATCACCCTTGTCAGTGTGTATGCTCCTACTCTGTACTCTGCCTCAGAAGCTAAAGATGAGTTCTACGAGAATCTAGCAGCAGTCATCAAAAGCATACCTAGGCAAGAACAGCTTGTTCTCCTTGGTGACTTTAACGCTAGAGTGGGTGCCGATAATGTTTCATGGCCTTCATGTCTGGGCAGGTTTGGTATTGGCAAGATGAATGAAAATGGACAACGGCTCTTAGAGTTGTGCGTCCACCATGACCTCTGCGTGACCAACACCTACTTTCAGACAAAACCCCAGCATAAGGTGTCATGGAGACACCCACGATCCAAGCACTGGCACCAACTTGACCTGATTCTCGTCAGAAGGCCACTCCTCAGGTCTGTGCTCTCCACGCGCTCGTACCATAGTGCAGACTGTGACACAGATCACTCCTTGGTTTGCTGCAAAATCAGAGCACAACCAAGAAAACTCTATCGTGTCAGACATGAAGGGAAACCACGCATTGATACCAGCAAGATGTCAGACCCTTTCATGATCGCTCAATTCACTGCGACCTTCAAGAAAGTGCTCAGTAGCCCTCAGCATGGTGATACTATTACAGAGAACTGGGAGCATCTACGGAACACCATTCAAAGTACTGCACTTGCCACCTTTGGTAAGAAAACAGCAAAGTCAAATGACTGGTTTGATGCTTCATCAGATGTGATGGCACCTGTTATTGAAGCTAAGCGCAGTGCTATGAATGAATACAAACGTTCACCGAGTGCCAGAACCCTACAGATCCTGAGGGCTACGAGAAGCAAAGTTCAACAAACTGCTCGACGCTGTGCAAATGACTATTGGCTCCAGCTCAGTGAGAGCATCCAGATCGCAGCGCAAACAGGCAACATTAGACAAATGTATGACGGTATAAAGAAAGCACTTGGCCCCCATAAAAGTAAGACGGCACCGCTAAAAACCATCAGCGGAGAGAAGCTAACCGATAAGGGTAAGCAGATGGAGAGGTGGGTCGAGCACTACTCTGAGCTTTACGCTAGAGACAATACCTTTACGCCTGCAGCCCTTGATGCTGTCAATAGTCTGCCAACTATGGAGGAGCTGGATGCCGAACCAACATTAGAGGAACTCAGTAAGGCCATTGATAGCTTGGCCTCTGGCAAAGCACCAGGCAGTGATGGGATTCCTCCTGATTTAATCAAATGCTGTAAGAGCACGCTATTACATCCCCTGCATAGTATGCTGTGCCAGTGCTGGGAAGAGACAACTATTCCTCAAGACATGCGAGATGCCAAGATTGTAACACTGTATAAAAATAAAGGAGACAGAAGTGATTGCAATAACTACAGAGGCATCTCTCTTCTTAGTATTGTTGGTAAGGTTTTTGCCAAAGTCATCTTAATGCGACTACACAAGTTAGCTGAGCGCATATATCCAGAGGCACAGTGTGGATTCCGAGCTGGCAGATCAACAACAGACATGATCTTCTCTCTCCGCCAGCTTCAGGAAAAATCAAGAGAGCAGAAAAGACCATTATATATCGCCTTTATAGACCTCACAAAAGCATTCGACCTGGTTAGTAGGGATGGACTCTTTAAAATCCTCCTGAAAATAGGCTGCCCTTCTAAAATGCTGGAAATGATAAAGTCATTCCATGACGACATGAAGGGAACAGTCCAATATGCTGGAAGCACGTCACAGCCCTTTGATATACGAAGTGGCGTTAAACAAGCTGTGTTCTGGCTCCGACCCTCTTCGGAATCTTCTTTGCCTTACTCTTGAAACATGCATTCAGAGATGCAACTGAAGGAATATGCCTTCACACTAGGTCAGATGGCCGTCTGTTTAATCTTTAATGGCTGAAGGAAAAAACAAAAATCAGAAGGGTCACTATAAGAGACTTGCTGTTCGCTGATGATGCTGCAGTCGTCACTCAAAGCCAACAGGAGCTTCAGAGCTTGATGAATCGCTTCACTAAAGCATGCAAGGACTTTGGCCTCACAATAAGTCTAAAGAAAACGAATGTGCTGAGTCAGGATGTGGGTGCTGCACCAGTTATCACTATCGATAACTATGAATTGGCAGTGGTGCACCACTTCACATACCTAGGGTCTACCATCAATGACAAACTCTCACTGGATACAGAAATCGACAGCCGCATTGGCAAAGCTGCAGCTACCTTTGCCCGCCTCACATCGCGTGTTTGAGGAAACTCTAAAGATAAAGTGACAAATGTCGAGGGGTTGTCACGTGCTGGCCTTCAAAGTATGTAAACGCTGCTTAGACAGCGCAGACTTCGCTGGCTTGGCCATGTTCGCTGCATGGAAGATGGTCGCATCCCAAAAGATATCTTCTACGGACAATTAGCAGATCGCAAGAGAACAGTTGGGCGACCACAGCTGAGGTTCAAAGATGTGTGCAAGAGAGATATGAGGGCACTGGACATGGATCCAGCAACATGGGAGGATGAAGCTGCCGATCGCACTAAGTGGCGATGCTATTTACGGCACTACCTCAGATTGGGCGAAGAGAGGCTCACACAAGAAGCAGAGGTGAGGAGAAAAAGTCGAAAGGAGCACCAGGAAAATTAGCAGCTGAGGGCTGCCACCTCAGGGGCGCATTCCCATAGTCAGTTATGACTGAAGGGGCTATTATTATTATTATTACCTTTACGTTTTTTACAGATATATATATATATATATATATATATATATATATATATATATATATATATATATATATATATATATATATATATATATATATATATATATATATATATTAGGGGTACACTACGCGAGCAAGTATTTGCAGATTTGCAAGTATCTGAGTGAATGGGCCCGCATTTATTTGTATGAGAGCATATAGGTGCTGTTGGGCGCATCCGTTAGCAAAGAAGAATGTAAAAAAGACACATACGTTTTTAAACAGCAAGTATAGCATGGACCTCCGTGTCTTCCCTGGCGCATATCGCAGCCTCTTCTTGTATTTGAGCAAACAAAACGGCTCTGTGCCTGCCTCAAACAGTCAGCTAAACATGGCGGCGTCGAACGGAAATTGAACAAGGTTTTCCAGACTTCGAGGTGGCTCATTGTTTGTAAATACGAGAGGAGCTCAGAAAATTGCGCCCTTCTGCCGTCCACATGGTGAAATGGTCCGTTTTCGTAGATAGGTTTGTGGGTGATATAGGGATGTACATTGTAGCTAAACGACGTAGAAAGAGAATGAGAGAAATAGAATTAGAAATAGACGTTTGGAGGCTATGCACTGTCTTTTGATCTGTGAAAGTTTAAAGGAATATTACAGGATGTTTCCACGACATCTTTGGAGAAGAACGATTTATATATTAGGATGAAACAAATATCGCCAGGCGTTTCGCTATTTGCTTTTACCTTATTGATATAGTAACCATCGTTTGATATTGCGAGTAATAAAACGGATGTAAAAGAAGGCTGACGTAAAGGGACGGAGTAAATGTAAGATGTCAGAGGCAAGTGAAAGACAGCCTCAGATATCAAGGGAGGATCGGGTTCAGGGTAGTTGAGGGAGAAAGTTAATGTGAAAGGCGAGGTGTCAAATAAATAACATCTTCGTGCTCATACATTGCGCGCCACATCAGCCACCTTCATCTACGGGTTGTATCTGTTTTTTTAATATTCTGAGTCTAGGATGCTCCCTTGGGGTTGAAACAAAGCCCACACCTCACCTCCCATAACTGGCTCAATGGTATGAGTGAATAACTCGTCCCCTAAAGGGCAAAAGAGTGGATAACTCGCGCCCAGGGATTCAAAAGAAAGAAAGAAAGCTTAGTTCTTACTTTCTTTCCCATCTATTCTCGTTTAGTTGTCCCCGACGAACGCCTTGTGGCCGCAACGAGTTTTCTTTCTCCTTTGTCCCAATAAGACGTATACTACCTATTTTTTGCTTACCCCCATATTGTAAAGTCTCTAACACTTCACTCACCTGCGGCAATATCGAATGTGGGGCTACCTGCCACTGTGATAAGCAAGGAAATTAAGAAAGAAAGAAACGGGGGGTGGGGGGGGGGGGGGGGGAAGAGATAGACGGCATAACCGATTAGTTGAAATATCGTCATCAAGTACTATGCCTGATGGCGTAGGTGATCACGCCTCTCCACAACTTTCTGTTCCCAGCACTCTTTATCAACTCAGCTGTTGAATTTTTTATTATTTTGTTCATGCAACGATGTTAAACTGGTCGGTATCTGCTCTCTTTGATATCTTCTGTCTCTCTCTTTTCTCCAGTCTTTGCTGTTGTCATTATATCTGTCAGAGCTATTGATATTTTTATCACTATATTTTTCTCGTCAAAACATGCCCAAAAATACCAAAATAAATTAGTTGAAACATACGGACATTGTTGTTGCCACCAGTTCATCCGTGGACAAAGACAAGAATCGGCCCTTCCACAGACGCTTAATCGAAGAGGTCTTCTAGTCGAGGACAAAAAAGAAGAGAAAGATATATATATAGAAAAGGAAACTTTGTTTATTCATGTGCCGGAGAGAAGAAAGAACAAGTCGTTTGTTTACACAAACGTTAGAGGTAAAGGTAGGTAAATTCAAAGAATTGTTTATATTTGCGCCCTCCAAGTATTATCCGCTCCGCGGAGTAACTTTTTAACCAGAAGGAAACAAAGTGAGTTATGTTTTGTTAATACAATGTTGAAAAGTTTTATATACAATGATAGTAACATACAGAAGATAGAAGGGCGGTCTTTAAGTAGTGAGAGAAATGATAAAAAAGAAAAATTAGAAGAGGAGAAACAGACGAGTACGTGGAAAAGAAGAAAGATTTCCGAAGATGAATTTATTCGTTCCGTTTATTTACACTTCGTTTTCTTTGTATACATTCTGGGCAGACGATGTAAACAAAAAAAAGTCCAATTCAGTTTGTCTGAGTTGCCACAAAGTTCCAGGTGAGAATACTTTAAGATAGATGCAGTTAAAGAAAAGAAGAGATGGCCTGCATGTGTGCGGTCTTATCCCGAAAAGTTGATTTTCGAAAAAATCTGTGATAGAAACTTGATGTTGAAACCGTCTTTGAAAATTGGTATTTGAAGGTTGGGCAACTTTTGAACGTTGTGCATGAAATTTGGCTTTTGAAACTGTGGAATTTGTGAAATTATTGGGTATGTTCTGGAAAGGGTTAGAATGAGGAGTAGATATTCGGCCAAGTTTAACATACATAGAAATGATCTTCGCATATGTGCGTTTATGATATAACTTCACTTTTACCCCTTTATGTCTACACCACACAACATATTTTTTATTCGTATGCGTAAATGCTTCGACCAGTTTATTAGGCGCTAAAGAAAGTTTGGCTTTAATGTTGCATGGAATTAGAAAACGTGGCTTTGTTTTGTCTCCTGGAACCGCACGCACACACAGGGTTAACCCTCATGTCTCCCTTTGCTCTTCTGTTGAATAACATTCTGAATAAATATTTTGTTTTTATCTTCCACCTATTTGTCTTATTCCCACCACCACCACCAACAACTTAGCAGATTCATTTTGTGCTTGAATGTTTAAGCGAAAATATTGATTGAAGATTAGGAGGAGAGCTGGAATAGACGAGATGAGAATAAATAATTTGTGATTAAAGATCGTTTGTACGGATAATGACAGGTGATAATAATAGTTAAACGATTATAGACGACAGTTATTGTTATAATCATCATTTGACTTGTCCTCCCTCTGGAGCACGGAGTCACCACTGAAGTTGGTCCCTTGCCTGTACACAGCGTTCACATTCTCTTGCAGCAATGGTTTCTGTAGTACTTTTTTTTACTGTCCATAAGCACAAACCTCCATGCTAGCCCTTAACGATATGCTTGGTATCACCGTCATTATCATTTTCCTTTGAGCTCCTTAAGGAGTAAGGAACCACTACAGCAGCGTGTGTCCCCCTGGTAGGAAGTGTACACCAACCACTACAGCAGCGTGTGTCCCCCTGGTAGGAAGTGTACACCAACCACTACAGCAGCGTGTGTCCCCCTGGTAGGAAGTGTACACCAACCACTACAGCAGCGTGTGTCCCCTGGTAGGAAGTGTACACCAACCACTACAGCAGCGTGTGTCCCCCTGGTAGGAAGTGTACACCAACCACTACATCAGCGTGTGTCCCCCTGGTAGGAAGTGTACACCAACCACTACAGCAGCGTGTGTCCCCCTGGTAGGAAGTGTACACCAACCACTACAGCAGCGTGTGTCCCCTGGTAGGAAGTGTACACCAACCACTACAGCAGCGTGTGTCCCCCTGGTAGGAAGTGTACACCAACCACTACAGCAGCGTGTGTCCCCCTGGTAGGAAGTGTACACCAACCACTACAGCAGCGTGTGCCCCCCTGGTAGGAAGTGTACACCAACCACTACAGCAGCGTGTGTCCCCCCTCCCCCCCCCCCCCCGGTAGGAAGTGTACTCCAATCATTCACATGCTCTTCTAGCGGTGATTTATACAGCTATTTGTTTTACACGAGATTGCCAACTCCATGCATATAAGTCTTCTTGTACAAGATACCGGATGGAACACTAACCCTATTCTTTCTGTGCCCCACGAGGGACCTCCGGGAACTAGACGGTGCCTCACGAGAGATCCCCGGGATCTAGACGGGGCAATGCTTGGTATTCTTCTTCTTCTTCTTCCGTCCTTAGCCAACGACCGTCAAAGCAGTCAGTGGCCATTACGCCTAGTGGCGTCTTAAGGGCAACAACGAATAGATTTTCTTAGCCGTTGTTCCCATCACGCCTAATGGCGTCTTTAGGGCAACGACAAATCAATCCGTTTGTTGTTGTTTCCGTAATCAAAGTGACTGGCAAACGGGTGATCAGCCCGTTGTGAATGCTTGGTATGGCACATCCCTATTCTTTGCTTCCAGAAACGGAGCGCCAGGATCCACAGGGCTGAAGCTGAGACGCCCATGATATTTATATTGCTTTAAAAAAAAGACGAACAAACAACTGTGCGTCTGTTCAGATGCTTTAGATGTTAACGTCTGCGTTATTTCCTTCAGGAACTGACGGGAGAGGTACTCAAGAAGACTGGAGTGACTGTCTTACTAACGTCTGTGAGCAATATGTTTGCCTTCTTCACGGCCGCCATTATTCCCATACCTGCCTTGAGGGCGTTTTCCTTGCAGGTTTGTCTTGTTGTCTGTTATCGTGTTGTTTGTGTGTCTGTGATTCTGTGTCTTGCTTTGGTGATGTATGTCTGTTCGTCTGCGTTTTGTTTTATTGATGTATGTGTGTTGGTCTGTGTCTTGTCTTGTTAATGCATGCCTGTTGGCCTATGGCTTGTTTTGTTGATGCGTGTTTGTTGATCTTTGTATGTTTTTATTGATGTATGTCTGTTGGCATTTATCTTGTTTTCCTTGTGTATATCTATTCTTGTGTGTGTTGTTTCGTTGATGTGTATCTGTTTGCCAGTGTCTTATTTTGTGGAAGTATGTCCTTTTGTCTGTCTTGTTTTATTGTTGTATGTCTGATGATCTGTGTCCTATTGTATTATTGTATGTCTGATTATCTGTGTCCTGATTTGTTGTGGTAGGTCTGTTGGCATGTGTCTTATTTCGTTGTTGAAGCCTGTTTGCATGTGTCCTATTTTGTTGTTATACGAATGTCTATTGTTCTGTGCCCTATTTTGTTGTAAGTATGTCTGTTGGGCTGTCTCTTGTTTTGTTGTATGTCTGTTAGTCTGTGTCTTGTTTTAATAATGTTTGTAATTTTACCTGTTTCTTATTTTGTTGATGTGTGTCTGTTAACCTGTGGCTTATTTTGTTGATGTGTGTCTGTTGACCTGTCTGATTTTGTTGTTGCATGTCCGTTGGCCTGTGTCTTATTTTGTTGGTGTGAGTCTGTTGGCCTGTGTCTTATGTTTTTCGCATTGTCTATTGGCCTGTGTCTTATTTTCTTGATGGATGTCTATTGGCCTGTCTTATTTTGTTGTTGCATGTTCGTTGGCAAGTGTCTTATTTTGTTGTATGTCTGTTGGCATGTCTCTTGTTTTCTTGATATATGTTTGTTGGTCTGTGTCTTGTTGTGATATTGTATGTCTGTTGGTCTACCTCTTGTCTTCATGTTTGTCTATATGACTTTGAGCTATTTCATGTCTTGTTGCCCATTTGGTCTTGTGAGTAAGTAACCTCTTGTCTCGTTGTCTTGTTTTTAAAGAGCCTATCTCTTGTATTGATGTCTTCTTTATATCTTTGACTCTGTCTGTTGTTCAGTATTCCATAGTTGCATGTAGAGTCGTGAGAGTGGCTACCCTTGTCAATGCACTTTTTTAAGGGTGTTTAGATGGCACAGTGTCATGTCACGATTCACTCTCGTAGCGAGGCGATAGCACCGTTGAGATGGTTTCAGGTTCGAATTCACGGAGTGCCTATCACTTCTATTACTTCTCTGTTTTCTAGTGTCTTCCATCCTTTTTTGTTTGTTTGTTTCTTTGTTAGGGGTGCTTGTCATTGACCTATTTTTGTTAGCTAATTACTGCTCACAGGCCTTGGATATCCATGTTTGTTTACCTCAAGTTCATGAATCGGTGTATTAAGATGATATCCTTCTGTTAACTGCATCCGTCCCCCACCTTTACCACATTCCTGAACCATTGACGGGTTCTCTCTTACAGCGTCATGGGTCATAAATTATTCTGAAGTTCACCTCGTCGCTGAAGAGTTAATTTGTTTAGGTAACGATAGTGGCAAGCATCACGAGGTTGGTGGACCAGTAAACGGAGTAATGGGACACGTTTTTGATAATCATAGTCAGGTTTTGTTTAGTCATAGTCAAATATGGGGGGGGGGAAACTTTTTTTGCGTACATTCGTAAATCATAAATATAAATGGTTACGGTGCAGTCACTCGTGAGCAATAAAGAAATAGAACACTAGATAACACACACAGAAGTGTGATCGGCTTCCCGGGTAATCGAACATACGACCACCCAAACGGCACCATCGCCTCACTACGGGAGTGAATCGTGACTAACCCCACTGCCACCTGAGCACCGCAAAAATAGTTCTTCGTGGACAGTTGGTAATTTTTACGAACGACCCAGACTAATTACACTAGTCAACAAATTTTCAAAAGTTATTTGTACCAGAAATTAAATATACCATTTCTTATTGATTTTGACATGCTGATTTCAAATATCATAATGAAATTCACCAATTGGCTCTGGGTTTTTTTTTAAATGATGAATTTACATTACAGTAATACAAATAATGTATGCTTGTTTAATTCTCTGGGGTGAACAGCTAGTCTTTCTACTTTAGCATTATAAAAATTGTGGTTACATACTCAATTAATTGATATTTCAACATAAAATAATAGAAAAAAAAAACATTATTTAAGGTTCTCATATCATGTTTTAAAAAGGCACATTTGAACCCATTCCGTCATTATTCAGTCGCTGTTCGATCTCTCTTTGCTTGCTTCTTGTAGTCAATCGATGAGGTGTCTCTTGTCACAGTCCAACAGTAATCAACAAGCATTGAAGGGCTCCAATTGCCTTGATACCTTGTCTTCATAGCAGCAATGTCCTGGTGAAATCGTTCACCATGCTCATCACTGACCGCTCCACAGTTTGAAGTAAAGAAATCCAGATGAGAATCCAGAAAATGAATTTTCAAAGATATGTTGCAGCTAAGACTCTTATACTTCAGAAGGAGATTTTCTACAATTTCATTGTAATTATCAGATCTGTTGTTTCCAAGTAAATTGTCCACCACTGACTTAAATGCTAGCCATGCTGCTTTTTCCTTGCCATGCAACACGCAAAGAAACTCGTCATCATGAAGAAGTTTTCGAATTTGATTACCAACAAATACTCCCTCTCTTATTTTAGCTTCACTCAGTCTTGGAAATCTTCTGATGAGGTATTTGAAAGCCTCATCTGTTTTCTCCATTGCCTTGACAAAGTTTTTCATGAGACCCAGCTTAATGTGCAAGGGTGGCAACAAAATCTTGCTGGTGTCGACAAGTGCTGGGTTCTCAACGTTCTTACTGCCAGGCTGCAATGACTGTCTGATTGACCAATGTCTTCTGATGTAATGGTCACTTCTTGCATGGCTATCCCACTCACAGAGAAAGCAACAGTACTTGGTGTATCCACCCTGTAGTCCAAGCAAAAGAGCGACCACTTTTAAGTCACCGCAAAGTGACCAATGATGATGATCGTAGTTTATACACTTCAAAAGCTGCTTAATGTTTTCATAAGTTTCTTTCATATGAACTGCGTGACCAACTGGAATTGACGGTAACACATTACCATTATTCAACAAAACAGCTTTAAGACTCGTCTTGGATGAATCAATGAAAAGCCTCCACTCTTCTGGTATGTAATTGATTTTGAGGGCTGCCATTAAACCAGAAGTGTTGTGGCACGCAGAAAGGTCACCCTCTTTGAACAAGAATGTAATAAGCGGCTTCTGGCGGTTCCTATACACAGACATTGTAACATCTTCTGCCAGGAGATTCCACTGTTGCAGACTGATAGTATGTAGACTCAGGACAGGGCATAACAAACTGAATAAACACATGCACAAGCTACGATTGTCTGCTTCACCACTGTGCACATGTGGATTAAACGAACAAACTGCTGAGCATGTTCTACAGGACTGTCCTCTGTATGACCAGTTAAGAAAGATATACTGGCCCAATGACTCAACACTAAACTCAAAGCTATATGGAGTTAAAGAGGAACTTCAAACAACAGTCGAATTCATCATGAGAACTCGTCTGACGGTGTAATCATCAAAGATGCGATCACAAGAAGAAGAGAAGAAGAAGACACTGTTGCAATCTGGAACCCAAAAGCTCCGCCTTGTTCTTCGGTAAATTCAGATCTCTTACAAGATCATTAAGTTCACCTTGGGTTATTAAGTGTGGTTTAGTGGATGTAGTTTGCTCAAAATCTGGGTCGCTTGAGGTTGATGGTTCAGGACCACCAATGTCCTCTTCTTCATCAGTGCAAGCAGCTGAAAATGATTCTGGGACTTTGGGAACTGGTAGGTCATCGCCATGTGGTACCGGACGTATTGCAGAGGGGATGTTTGAATATTCCAGAGTCAATTTTTTCTTCTTTGATATGCCTTTCCCAATTGGAGGGACCATGCAAAAGTAACAGTTGTTGAGAAGGGCTTTCTCCAAATCATTAGGACTGCAAAAGGCATAGCTTGCCTTTTGCCAGTCAACCACAGTTTAAGATGTGCTGCATATGTATTGCAGCATATGTGTGGCGCCCAGCTCTTATCTTGATCTCCTATTCTGCAGCTAAAATACAAACTGTACGCCTTCTTCGTTTTTGTGATACAAATGTCACCTCACCACATATATAACAGAAATTATTAGCACTGTTCACACATGTCCTAGGCATTTCTAACTACGATACTTTTGATAAGGACAAATGCACTAATGGCAAAATTTTATCAGAGATAAGATATTTATACACAAAGGTGATGTAATCATAGGTAGGATTGCACCATCAACTTCTAGTTACATTTTTATTGGGAGCCGCGCTAGCGTAGTGGTTACCATACCGCTCTGGCGACCGGGTGATGCAGGATCAAACCCGGGCGACGGCATTTGAGGATTTTTCGTCGACCGGGATTTGGACTGGATTAACTCGAGACCTGGCGAGTACATTTGAAGGAGTGTTGTCGACCAGGGATTGGCGGCTCCTGAGCCGACCCAGCTCTAATTGGTACCTCCGAAATCGGCGAGTATTTGCCTGAATGGCGAGGAACACCTGTCTCTGTACAAGAAAAAAGGGATACTCACGTAAAATCAATGTCAGGTTAGACATTAACAATAACCTGAGATTTCGCCTCGAGTATTAGCGGGCGTACGAAAAAAAAAAAAAAAAAAAATTGGTTATTAGAAAAAATTATGCAATCGCCCACAACAGTTGCGTCATATATATACATTGACCGTAATTAAATAAACTAGTAGCATATATGTTGAAAACTAGAGCCAATCAACATTTTTTAATGTCATTTTCGTTTTCAGCACACAAAAATTAGTTAAGATCAGCTATTTTCATTTCTGGTACATTTTGGTTGTTGACTAGTGTTACAGACGCAATCACGTCTATGACTTTCTTGTTCAACAATATAGGCCAGATAACACAGTCCAAAGACTGTGTCTATTATATAGAAGAACTAGTAAATGTACCCGTCAAAATAACGAAGGGGAAAGAACTAAAGCAAACGAATTAACCTTTCAGCATGTGCAGCATATTTAGAAGGCTGGAGAACTCATTTTGTTGATTCTGAATGACGTTATTTTACCCATGTTTTGTAGTTTTGAAGAAAAAAAAATTATATTGGCTTTTTATTTTAAGGGATGTAATTTATCCTCATCCCCGTCGAAGGGGAATAAAAAAAATTATATTTGCTTTTTCTTTTAATTTTCAAGGGATGTAATTTATCCTCTGTCACAGTGAGTCAAACGGGAAAAAATATTGACAATAAAATATATTGTATATTTTTTGGCACATCCCAACTAACATAATTACCGATGTATGTTACGTCGGTCGGTCTCACTCAAAATAGTAACTCGCGCCAGAAAAAAAAAAGTGCGCAACGCACGGTGTGCAACTTGCGCGGCGTGGGTGTTATATAAAACAAATACTTTGGTTTTATTTTTATTTTTTTATTCTTTCATGAAATTAGTAGCGCTCGACAAAGAAAACCACTTATTATCAGGGAATACTCTTTGAAAACGATCCACGCACTTTCACACGAAATCTTGTCATCAAAGAACTTTTAAATTGAATCTAAAATAGCATAATTCTCGCCGTGTATACGTTGGTCACAGCTGAGGAGTGCAACCGTGTTGAAAAATTGTATTGTTTCCATTATATATACTCTCCCGAAAATAGTTACAATCAACAATGAAAAGCGTTCAAATGATGGTGTTCATGAACAGTTTGATTACACTGTATAATGGAAAGAAACCAAAAACACTCTAAGAATGTACTTCTATCTGCTCATCTGGAACGGAACAGCACACTATAATTAAAAGCCCGTCAAGTTGGACGGTTATTGTTAGTTACTATATACTTTCTATTTATTATTTAAGATATACTTGCAAATTTGGTGCGAAAAAAGGTGCTCGCTTTATTAAGCGTCGTATAGTTTAGTGCAAAGGCCAGAAGCGCTCGACTTGTATATAATTTTCAGACTGCAACAAAAAGTTGGACGTTCTTAGAGAATTATATAGTATAAAAAATAAGATCAGTATAGAACAGCTGGTATGTTTGTGTGGTAACACTTGTATGAACATATAAACAAAGAAGGAAGCCTAAGGCTTGTAGATAATAAATGTGAATGGGAATATTGCAGCTACAGTACATTAAAGAGGTTATCTTTTGTGGTGGCCAAACTCAGTGTTTTTAATCAGTAAATAAATAAATATTACACTCATAAAGGCTGGATCGCCCTAGGTACATATCCGGTATTACGTGTTGCAAATCGCACTAATGACCCCTGTCTACGAAGCACTTTTTGTGGTGCTTAGTTGGCAGAGACGATAGTGTGATTAGCTTCCGTAGCTAGGTCCTGGGTTCGATTCTCTGGTAAGCCACTCACGTCTGTTGTTTTTATTTGTCTAGTTTTCTACTTCTTTATTACTCACGAGTGCCTGAAACATACCTTTATGTGTGTGTAATATTTATTTATTTACTGTTTACAGGCCTCGGGTTTCCCCTTTCTATTTGCTTAAAACTTTTTTCAACTGGCATTTTCTGTCATTGCGATATATTCTATTGATATTATTTCCAGGCATGCTAACACAATGCACAGTATTAATGTCTCACACCTAAGGGTCTTTTATATTTGGACATGCGCCCTAACATAACCGACTAGGTTTAACGGGATGCGCCTCGCCAAAACGAGGCAAAACTTTATTATAAAAAAAGGCATGCTAACTATTAGACGCTATTTACCTGTCTGTCTGTCATTCCATATATATCTCGTTGTCCCTGTCTGTTTTTCTCCCTATTTATATCGGTTTGTCTGTTTATGTCTGCGTCTCTGGTTTTTTTAAAATAAAATTTTGCCTTGTTTTGGCGAAGCGTGTCCCGTACAAACTAGTCGGTTATACTACGGCGCATGTCCTACTAAAAGACTTCTAGGTCTGATCTGTTGTCTGGCTTTATGTGTGTGTGTGTCTGTCTATGTATCACTTTTCTGCTCGAATGTATTAGTTAATGTAATAATAAATAGACAGAATGGGAATACTGTACACTCATGCATGTCGTAAAAGGCGACTAATGTCAGGTTGTGTATGGGGTTTGCTACCACGACAAATATGGGAAACCAAGACCCAAGGATCCAGGGATCCAGGACGACCTAGAGCTCGTTAGGAGGACAACATCAGACAGTCCTTCAGGACGACCTAGAGCTCGTTAGAACGACAACATCAGACAATCCTTCAGGGCTACCTAGAGCTCGTTAGAAGGACAACATCAGACAATCCTTCAGGACGACCTAGAGCTCGTTAGAACGACAACATCAGACAATCCTTCAGGGCGACCTAGAGCTCGTTAGGAGAACAACATCAGACAATCCTTCAGGACGACCTAGAGCTCGTTAGGAGGACAAGATCAGACAATCCTTCAGGACGACCTAGAGCTCGTTAGGAGAACAACATCAGACAATCCTTCAGGACGACCTAGAGCTCGTTAGGAGAACAACATCAGACAATCCTTCAGGACGACCTAGAGCTCGTTAGGAGGACAAGATTAGACATTCCTTCAGGGCGACCTAGAGCTCGTTAGGAGGACAAGATTAGACATTCCTTCAGGGCGACCTAGAGCTCGTTAGGAGGACAAGATTAGACATTCCTTCAGGACGACCTAGAGCTCGTTAGGAGGACAACATCAGACAATCCTTCAGGACGACCTAGAGCTCGTTAGGAGGACAACATCAGACAACCCTTCAGGACGACCTAGAGCTCGTTAGGAGAACAACATCAGACAATCCTTCAGGTACCGAGGACTAGACTAAAGCCTGGCCAAAAGGAAGACAGTTGATAGTATTGCTAGGCGCTCTGTCTGGCTAACCTTCACACCCCAAGCTAGAAGAGGAACGACCAAGCAAGTAAGTAAGTAAACATCGGGCTTGCAACCTCATCATGTACAACTAATTGCTAAAGAAACCTTTGCTACAAGAGGAGGTGACTGCTTTGTGTAGGCTTCCTTCAAGGGGACCAGCTGCATGATAGCCCCATGCGCCATAAGGAGTGCAAATGAAAATGATGATGATATAATAACGCTTTCTTATTCGTGACTTGAGGAAAATACTGATCTATGGTCTGTTGTGTGTGTGTGTGTGTGTGTGTTTTTTTTTTTTTTTTTTTTGTCTATATAATTCTGTATAAAATATGTTGAGAAAAAATAGTTTGTTTTCCTGTTTATCTTTTAACTAGTGTTAAAGACCGTCATAAGACGGGAATTAAATTCAAAAGCACCAATACCTAACGGCAACAAAAGTATTTAAAACACCCACTATGCATCACCACAGTACACGAACTACGTAGCAGCAGCGAGGATCCCAGTGTGTGTATACAGGATCACACATTCTATAAATATTTGTGTGCATTTGCGCATTCTTCTTTGGTAAGTGTTACTATTTGCTGGAGAGTACATAAATAAGGGAAACAATACAATTAATGTCTCTCTTTCAACCAAAGTTGCATCCCTTAGTGTTACGCACTGACAGAAAAGCTGGGATGTTATATATAGGACTGTCAATGTCCCGTTTAGTCTCTCAAGAGGCAAAGAAAGAATATGACTACTGCATCCTCAGGCATGTCGTACCTGGCGACCAACATGATGTTATGTATGGGAGCTGGCAACCTCATCACGTAAAACAAATCGTCAGAGAAACCACTGCTGCAAGAGATTGGGTTAGGCTTCCTGTAAGGGGACCAGCTACAGTGGTGATTGCATGCCCCGTAAGGAGCGCAGAGGAGAATGTTGATAATGATGCTGTTGTTTTATGTTTGTCAATTCCCGGTATCGGTATATTTTCTTATGTTTATATTTTATTCTAATGTTTATATAAATAAGTCGTTGACTGTTGCAGGCGGCAATTCTGGTGTTGTTTAACCTGGGGTCGGTCTTGCTGGTGTACCCAGCTATTGTTAGCCTGGATCTGGTCAGAAGAGAGGACAAACGCATCGATGTCTTGTGCTGTTTCCAGAGGTAAAAAAGTTAACAAAGAAGTATCAATGAAATAGGATTAAAAACATGAAGAAATAGAAATGGCAACAGATATTGTATTCGAAGCGTACGACGTTTTTTTATTCATTTATTTTATTTTATTTGTTTATTTATTTGTTGTTTTTTTTTTTTGGTCGTAAGATTTACACTATGTATTCACGTTTATCTTGCTAGTGATGATGCAATATTTGTTTTTCTTTGACTGCAGCTCTGCCGCGTCTAATGAGGTCGTTGAGTTGCATTCTCCTGGCGATGAGCCTGACCCCAGAGCCCTTCGCCGTGATCTAACTGACCGTCAGCGGGAAGCCAGTCCTCCTCCACCATATTCTGCATCCTCGGGGTCACAGCCACCTTGTTATGACACGGTAACCAGGACGGAAGGTTCTGGAGCTGTGACGACGCTGGCACCAAATGACGGGGTGTTTGTGAGAAGATGTGACATGACGCTAGCTACATGTGAGTGTTCATGTTTGTGAGATGATGTGATATGACGCTAGCTACCCGTGAGTGTTCATGTTTGTGGGAAGATGTGATATGACGCTATCTTCATGTGAATGTTCATGTTTGTGAGATGATATGATATGACGCTAGCTACATGTGAGTGTTCATGTTTATTTGTGAGATAATGTGATATGACGCTAGCTACCCGAGAGTGTTCATGTTTGTGAGACGATGTGACATGACGCTAGTTACCTGTGAGTGTTCATGTTTGTCAGAAAATGTAATATAAAACTAACTACATGAGAGTGTTCATGTTTATTTGTTAGATGATATGATATGACGCTAGTTATATGTGAATGAATGTTCATGTTGTTTGTGAGATGATGTGATCTGACACTAGCTGTGAATGTTCATGTCTGTTTCTGACGTCTGTCTCAATTTGTTTTCTTTTCTGTGGCTGTGGTTGTCATGCTATTTGAAAGTTTGTCCTAATATCGCTGCGCTTGCATTGTTCTTGAACATGGCTCGGCTTAAAGTACTTTCCCATCTACCTATAGATCACAGGATGATTTACTAGGTCTTAAGATGATGGAAAGGAAAAAGAGAAAGAATTTTAAAGCTAGAGAAATTTCAAACTAGCCCTCTCTGCTGTCTCCATTTTAAAAACGCGGTATCCCCAGGATTACAGACATTTTTTTTTTCCATATTCCCTGTGAAAACTCACAAACTAGCTTACAAAAATCCACTTGAATCGCGAAATATGTGAGATATGAACGCCATCTTTTGTTTAAAGTACAGTTAACATTCGACAAAATATTTAATTTTACTTCTATACAACAACAACAACCACCACTACAATCACTACTACTCCTGCTGCTGCATCTACTACTGCGTCTACTACTTCTTTTACTTCTATACTACTACTACTGTTAATACTACTTTTACTTCTATACTACTACTACTGTTAATACTACTTTTACTTCTATACTACCTGTTGTAGCCGTTTATGGTAATGGTGTTGGTCTTCACAACGCGAATGGTAAACTGAACGAAAATGTCAACAAACTGTTCTGTAAAACGGACTACAACAGGTAGTGTTTGAACTGATCACTCGATGGTAAACTGGGCAGTACATAAGTCAGTGATTGCTGGACATATAGTTTATTGACATGGCACATACGAAGAAACAATACGATCATAGTTATAGGTTATAGGTACAAAATGTCATACTTTGAAGTTGCTGATCATTCTTAGTTATTCTTCAAGTGATTAAGTCTTATCAACACCCACAACAATCTACTCAGCTATTGAGTTCGGAATCGGCTAACCTCTCTTTACATCCCTGCCACGACTTTGGCATTGAAGCATGTACGGCATTTAAAACATGTGCATAAGGTAATCAATATAACTTCTTCTACTCGTAGGAATTCTCCGTCTACGATCCAAATCTAAAAGGCAAGCGACTCTGTAGATCCATTCTAGGAATAATAAAATTCCCGCTAGATTAGTAGTAGAGCGGCCTTTTTATGCAGCATTAAAATAAGAAGTGGGCGATAACTTACGTGACATAACTGCGATTGGCTTCGACCTGAAGACCAATACAAATCACAATAATAAATGGCTTCCTTCAACATGCCATTGGATACACAATATCAAATTACAATCATGGACACAAGCCAGTTCCATGTTTCCACTTCAAAACATGACGTCACAAACTACTCAACTAGGTTACACGTGCGTCCAAAGCAACACTCACTGCTTTGTGCACGTCAGTGCGTGAATCAATCGAACGCTCAAACAATATAACTACATAAAACTGGTGCGTACATTTGGCAGGACCGAAGACTACCCCCTTAGGTAATAAATGTATGTAACAGCTCCCTTATTACCTCCCCTTAAAAAAATTAATCCCATTAATTTTTTTCGAACTAATTACTCGAGAGAGGTGAGTCAAAACTACAACAATATTTATGACATGCATAAAATTATCATATTAAGAAAAGAATATTGACTTGAAATTAATATAACTAAATGACAGTATGCATTAAAGCACACATCCACCATCGACCTACTTTGGAACGATGTGGTAATATTCGAAGTAAAAAGAAGTTGAAAATGAAAATGAAAATGAAAAATCAACAAAAAAGATGATAATAAAATTCAACTAAGTTTTTCAAAAGAAAATCGAAACATATGATTTCAAAAAATGAAAATGAACAGCAACACTGATGATAATCAATGATAAAAGAATCAGTGAAACAGAAAATTTTGAAATACAATGTGCAAAAATGAAGCAATGCAAAATTAAACACTTTAAGAAGCAACGCACCTACTGATATCTAACACTAGTAAGTTTGACTAGTTATCCAAAAGTGAAATATCATGTAGTGGGATACGTGACTACACGTATTGCGAGACACTAATAACGTTAGTAGATGTGTGATTTATAAACAATCAAATTGATTAAATTGAATTAATCTAATTCTAGTACTTAATTACACATAAATAAATAACTAGTAATTTATTCTAAGTAATTCTAATTTCAGTCATTGTGAATATTCGTTCAGAACTATTTAGAGTCAACAAGAATATGTTCCTAATGTTCCATGCACGAAATAAGTTTACGAACACGATATGTAGTGTAATATGTTCCATAACACTAACGAATGTCTATTTGTTGCTTTTTTCCAATGTTTCCATACTAAAAAAAATGTTACTTTAATATCACTGTTCCCGTTCTAATAAAACGTTACTTCACAAGAAATAATGTTATAATCCATATGTAAGTATGTTCTGAAAGTTATATTTATACGAATACTGCAAAACTATACATAGTCTTCACAGATGTACAATTAATGACACTGGACAAAGTTATTCATGTTTCGGTGAGGACGTTTCTCCATCTAAAAGTAGTTTAGTTTCACCAAGTTCACTAGGGCATCTTGAAAGACAGTCTGCAAATACATTCTGCACTCCAGGAATAGCTCGTATCTCAAAATGGAACGGTTGAAGAGCTATAGCGTAACGCGCTGACTTTGATGACTTAACGTTCCCTGTATTCAATGCGGTAAGAGCTTTCTGGTCAGACTCCACCACAAAGTGTGATCCGAGGAGATAACGATCCAGTTTTGTGATTGCCCAGACAAGAGCAAGGAGCTCTTTGTCTAGAACGGAATATTTCATCTCGCTCGTCGAAAGTTTTCTGGATACGTACATAACTGGAAATAAGGTGCCTCCGTATTCTTGCATCAAAACTGCCGCGATAGCGTAGGAAGAAGCATCACTGCGAAGAACAAAGGTGAGATCTTTGTTAGGCAACCTTAAAAAAGGCTTATTTGAAAAAATTTGTTTTATATAGTCTAACGCCGTTTGGTGATCCTTCTTCTTCTTCTTCTTCTGTCCTTAGCCACAGACCGTCAAAGCAGTCAGTGGCCATTACTAGTTATCTTAGGGCAAAAAATTTGTATTGTTTCCCATATTTTAGTTAAAAAAGGGCAACGGCAAATCAACCCATTTGCTGTTGTTTCCGTAATCGAAGTGACTGGCAACGGGTGATCAGCCCGTTGTGAATTTGGTGATCCTGCGACCACTTTATTACATTAGGTGTGCCCTTCTTCAGTAAAGACGAAAGAGGTGCAGTTATAGTAGACAAATGAGGGATGAATTTAGAATAGAACTGTATTAGTCCTAAGAGTGACCTCACTTGTTTTTTTGTCTTAGGTGCTGAGATGTTTAAAATTTTAGAGACGTTACTGTCTTCTGTATACATTAAACCGCGACCTATACGGTGACCAAGAAATGAGATGTCATGAAAACCGACAAAAGCCTTTGAAGGTTTCGCTGTTAAGTTATAATCCTGTAAGGTAGAAAGTAAAGATTTTAAACCCTGAATATGTTCATCCCAAGAGTCACTAAAAAAGACAGATGTCATCTATATAAGTAATGACATCGGGACGATGAGACAATATGCGGCGCATCATGCGTACAAAGGTAGCTGGCGCATTCATTAACCCGAAAGGCATAAAATTCCATTGAAAAAGACCCCGTGGTGTCGAGAAAGCGGTGAATGGCTTTGCTTTCGTAGTGAGTGGCACTTGCCAATAACCCTTTGAAAGGTCAAATTTCGAAAAGAATGTAGCATGAGATAATTTCTCTAATAAGTCGTCTAAAAGAGGTAATGGTTCCGCATCGAATTTTGTAACTTTGTTTAACTTCCTGTAATCTACGCAAAGACGTATATTGTTGTCTTTCTTCCTAATGATTACCATAGAAGAAGAATATGGTGATGAAGATGGTTCAATTATATTTAATTGGAGCATATCATCCAATTCCTTATCAACCTTATCACGAAAGTGTAAAGGAATAGGATATGGGCGAACTCGAATCGGTGTATCGTCAGTCAGAATAATGTCATGTTGGATGACTGACGTATGACCTGGGATGTCAGTGAGGACATCCTCATACGTGTGTAGAATTTTAGAGACTTGCTGACGTTGATCATCAGTAAGAGTAGATGAGATAGTAACACATTCCATTTCTCAGTGGAATGGAGTGGTACAACTGGTATTGGTAGTTGTACATCATCGAAAGAAGATTCCTCTTCTTGGATGACTGACAAACTAGAATAGTGTTGAATAGGTGGTGTAGGATCGTCAGTTGCTTGGAACACCGATTGTAGATAATCAGGACGTGAGTAATACTCCTTCAACATGTTAATGTGGAAGGTTTTATGTTTGCCATTAACATCAACGATGTAGTCGACATCGGATATTCTTGAGATGATCCTGAAAGGACCTCTCCAGGTAATTAAAAGACGATTGTTATGCGCAGGGAGTAATACAAAAGCTTCATCACCAGGTATGAGCTGGCGAAGACGTCTATATTTGTTTGCAGATAGACGAGCTTTTTCTTTGGCATGTTCGGATGATGCAGTAGCTAGTCTACAAGCATCTATGATTTTCTTTCTAAGAGAGATCACATACTCATAAGAGGATTGAGTTTCCTCTTCAATATTCTCATCCACCAATAAGTCGTGGATTAACGACATCGGACCGCGTGGTTGCATGCCAAAAACAAGCTGGAACGGAAAAAAAACCCCGTTGCTTGATTTTGTACCTCGCGATACGCAAAGAGACAAGCGGGTAGGACCCGATCCCAGTCTTGGGGATGGTCTTGAGTCATCTTACCCAACAACTGCTTGAGTGTCCTATTGAGACGCTCAATTAACCCATTTGACATCGGATGATAAATAGAACTAAGAGATCTGTCTATACCTAATGTCTTCATAACTTGAGACATGGATTCAGAAATGAACTGAACCCCATGATCCGACAAGATTTTCCGTGGAAAACCAATGCGTGAGAAGATTAACATCAATGCCTCTGCTACACTGGCAGATGAAGTGTTCTTGAGAGGGATGGCCTCAGGCCAACGAGTGCACATATCAATGCACGTAAGAATATGCGTATGCCCTCTAGCAGATGGAAGCATTGGACCAATAATGTCAATGGCCATTTTATCAAATGGTCTAATCGGGATGTCCGCAGCTTGAATAGGAGCCGCATGAAATGGACCCCGTACCTTAACTTCTTGACATATCAAACAGGACCGACAATAGAGAGTAACATCTCTATGGACGCCTGGCCAGTAGAATGCCGAAAGCACTCTGGATTTGGTACGCGAAGTTCCCATATGGCCCGCACATTGCGAGTCATGAGCATGTCGTAATATACGAGATCTCATACAGGATGGGACAAGAATCTGAGAACATAAGGATAAATCCTTTTCCCGTATTACTCTAACCAAAATCCCATTTTTAAGTATAAAGTCATGTCTAGATTTTGCAAGTTTGTTGCTTGTATTCTTTTTGTTAACATACTGAAAGAATTTTTTTAATGAATTATCATTCTTTTGCAATGTTGCAAACAACTCCCGTGAAATAGGAGCATCATCATCACAAGTGGTATGAACAGTAGGTTCAATAGGTGTATCATGCGACATATTAGTAGCTTGCGCTCTAGTCACTACTGCATTTGCAGTTTGAATATGTCGCTCTTCCCATTCAGCTATTTGCTGAGGTGTACACTCTTTAATACCATGTATGCGACCCAGTATTACATCACAAATTGGGTTAGGCAGAAGACATGCTTGGATCTTTCCTGAAAAGAAAGGTGTGTTAAGATCAATAATAGCAGTGGGAAATGTTTCAATTGTGCCACCAAATGTTACACATTTGACAACCCGGCCCGTGGCACAACTTGGGTCGATCAGCGAAGTCCGGACACCGATTGTTGTACAACCTGAGTCAAATAGGAGAGAGCATGAAATATTATTGACAAATCCCTTGTGAAACTTAAGAGAGCCCTGTCCCTGGTGTACTGACGCAGCAGTGGCTGTACAGACTGCAGGCAGGCTAGGCAAGGTATGTCCGCAACGCAGCGTCGTGATCGCCTTAGGCTGGAAAAGAGTCGAGCATTCTGGACAGTCTTTCACCTGGGAACAATCTAGAGAACAAGACATAGCATTGTGAGTTTCAGCTACTTTACCCTGTTCAATGTTAGCCTGTGTATCATTAAAAGCAACATTAGAATGTCTACCTGTATTATTCGACGATCTATCTCGTCGGCGCGATCGATTGTGATTTTTGTCATTAAAATTGCCATAATTGTCGTTTCTGCTAGAGTTAAAATTTGGATTAGTCCGATAATTTGTAGAATGATCGTTATGATGTTGGTTAAATGGTTTATTTCCAAAAAATTGTCTGTTTTGCGGACCCTGAGATCTTGATCTCCAGTTTTGTTTATTATAATGTCCTTGATTATTTTTTAAAATAATTGTTACCAAAATCTCGCGATCTGTGAGTTTGGTTCCAAGAAACATTAAATGGAGCAGATTGTTGAAATTGCTTCCCTTTGTAAAAGTTATCATTGTTGAAATTATGATTATTTCCCTTATTGACATACCTATCAGCACTAAAAGAACGATTGCGTGAAAAATTGTTTTGTTGTGCTGCAAAAGCAACAGGCAATTCACTCTTAATCTGCGCGTTACTTAGATCCATGTTTGGGTGAGCAGTGCAAAAATTTTTTGCATGTTCTTCTAAATTTTTTCATAGATAAAGGTTTCCGTTCGTGTAAAAATGCGAGAAATGTAGGGTTTACCGACGAAAGTACCTTATCGCGCATCAGTAAATCAAAGAGACCTTCATACGACTTTTCAATTTTGGATAATTCGATCCATCTTTCTAATGTTAGTCGTATCTGTGACAGAAAATCACTAAAATTGAGGTAGTAATGTGTGAAATCTCAAACGATATTCGTTTTCTGTCATTTGAAATTTTTGCAGAAGTGCTGCTCTAAGAGCATTGTAGTCATTTTTCTCACCAATGCTGGTGGTATGATAAACTGCTAATGCATCTCCTGTAAGTAATCTGGATAAATATGTACAGTATAGAGCTTTATCCACGTTATAAGACCCACAAGTGGCCTCAAACCTATCCAGGAAGAATATTACGTCATCAGACGGGGGATTAAATTTTGGCAATTTAAGGTGAATCTCCTTAAAATTATCATGTCTGGATGAAGTTTGGCTTTCAAAAGTTCTCTGAGAATTAGATTCCTGAGTTAACCTAAGTCTCTCATATTCTGACTCTGCTAATTTCAGTTCATGCTGTCGTTTTCTATCATTCTCTTCCATCTCAAGCTGAAGTCGTTTTGTGTTTTGTTCAGCTATTAATCTCCTTTCTTCTATTTCTTTTTGTTTCTGTTCCATTTCCTTGTGTTTAACTTCCATTTCTTTTCTAAGTCTTTCTTCAGCCTCCTTTTGTTTCTGTTCTGCCTCTCGCAGAAATCGTTTCTCTTCTAATTCAGCGGCTAATCTCATTTTTTTCTCATCTTCCTCAGCAGTTAATCTCATTTTTTTCTCATCTTCCTCAGCTATAAATTTCCTCTTCTTTTCATTCTCCTCAGCCTCAATCCTTTTTTGATCTGCCTCAAATTTCATCTTCTTCTCTTGTTCCTCAGCCTCAATCCGTTTTTGATCTGCCTCAAATTTCAAATTTTCCAAACGTAAAGTTTCCAATCTTCTCTGATCAGCTTCTATTTCTTGAGCTTTCTTATATTCTGACATAGCGAATTGTCTTACCTCTTCAGCAGGTATTTGCAAAGCTTTTGCTTGCTTAATGAAATAGTCTAAGGTAGCCATTATTCAAGATTATTATGTAATAATACTATTTAAAAGTGTTACTACAACTAGTGTTCTTCGTTCCTGTTCTAGAACGGTAAAATCAATTTATATAATAGGCAATAATATTAATAACACTGACTAACAAAAAAAAAACTTTTTTTTTCTTTCTCTAACATTTCTATGTTTGTCTGGTCAATTTTAATGCGCTGTTTTTAAATCTGCAAACCGTTTTTCTCTATCAGGTCGGGATCTCTAGAAATACGCAATTGAAGTTTTTTAACAAGGCATACAGTATTATAACATCATTCATACAAGAAGTGTAACAGTTATGTAGGCTTGAATTTCTTTGCAGTCGACTTTCGTCGGTGAATGGCATGTGGTACATCGCGATGAAGCATCCAACAATAATCGGCAAGCATGGTCACACTCCACCGTCCTTGATAGCGTGACTCCATTACGGTGATATCTTGATGGAATTGTTCTCCATGTTCATCGCTGACTTCGCCAAGTTTGTCAGGGAAAAAGTCAAGATGCGAATCAAGCAAATGGATTTTGAGGGACATGTTACAGCCCATAATTCTGTATGCATCTATGCACTGCTTAACAATATGCACATAGTCGACAGATTTATGATTTCCCAGAAAGTTATCGACGATCGATTTGAATGCCATCCATGCGCGAAGTTCACTACCATGTAACAAGTTCTCGAATTGTTTGTCTGTAATAACTTTCCTAATCTGAGGTCCTACAAAGATACCTTCCTTTATCTTTGCATCGCTAACTTGCGGAAACTTTTCTCGAAGATAAGTGAAAGCTTTGCTCGTTTTATCTAACGCTTTTACGAAATTCTTCATGAGCCCCAACTTTATATGTAACGGTGGTAAAATGATGCCGTCTTTGTTAACTAATGGCTCATGTATTACATTTTTATGCCCGAGCTGCATACGATCCCTGATAGGCCACACCTTTCTTGCATAATGTTCCTGTCTGTTGCGGCTGTCCCATTCACATAGGAAGCAACAAAATTTAGTATACCCAGTCTGCATTCCCGTGAGAATTGCAATGACCTTTAGGTCTCCACAAATCCGCCATTGGTAGTCATTGTACTTTATTTTTGCCAAAAGTATACCCATATTGTAATAAGTTTCTTTCATATGAACAGAGTAGGCGACTGGAATTGATGAAAATAAATTTCCGTTATGCAATAACACGGCTTTTAGACTAGTCTTGGAAGAGTCGATGAAAAGTCGCCATTCGTTAACTATGTGCTCATGACCGAGGTGCACCATTAGACCGTTTACATCTTTGCAATAGCAAATGCCATCATCCATCTCAAAGTATTGAACAAGTTCTCTGTGTCTATGACGAAATTTAGATATCGGAATATTTGGGCGCTAAAAGATTCCATTCTTTGAGTCGCGAACCGAGTAATTCCGCTTGTCCTTTGGTAAGAGCGAGATCACGTATTAGATCTGAAAGTTCTGAATGGTTAATTAAGTGAACACCATCATTCACCGGTATATAATCCGAGTCAGAATTAGTTTCTAAAGCAGGTAAACTATCACTTTCTGATGGTTCATTCACGTCCAACGGATATTGTTATGGTGGAACTGGGATCGGACACGTGATTGGATCATGAGGAACTGTTTTCGATACCGATTCAATATTTGGATAAACCACAGACTTTCTAGTTTTAAAAGTGAAACCATGGATATTTGTCAAGCAGAAGTAACAATCAGTAGCGTGATTTGTCGGTTCACGCCATATTACTGGCACTCCAAAAGGCATCGACTTATGCTTCGGCGATTTTCGTAACCAACCTGCCAATGTATTTGCACAGGTCGAAAAAACTGCATTTTGCTTCCAAGATTTATTTGCATCATCAACTTTAGAATCGAAATAACGTTCATATGCTTTCTTTAGTAATGGTGTAAAGTTTTTTCTGGTGAACACGATCGGTAAAATATCCGCATACATAACAGAACAGATCAGCCGAATTTCTACAACTTCTAGAAGCCATATTTCGCTCAGAATTATTTCAAAATACAGTAACTATTTGAAAAATAGCGTAACATATGTCATGCATCTGTTAGCAGTATAAAAAGTAGAATTATTTTGCATTTTATTAATTTTTAATAAGTTATATAGTAAAAATGAAACGGAGCAAATAACGGTTTCCCAAAAATATATTTATTCACAAATATCTTAAGAACCTGACGTGATAGAGATAAACGGATTTCAGATTTGAAATCAGCGCAAGAAACTGACCTAAGAACACTTATTCTTATATAAGAAAGAAAAATGTTGTTTGTCAGTGTAATTAATAATGTAATTTATAACATGTAATGGTGTGAAAGCAGTAATGTGACAGACAATAGCACAATAATGACACGACAAGATATTCAAAACAAACGAAGACGTTCGCAGAAATCCAATTAAAATAAAATGAGAAACTGAAATGGAATGTCGTAAAGAATTACGATGATAACTGCGATTAAATAATGCACAAGACAATGGACAACACAGTGTAAAAAACATAGGTTTTGTAAAAAACTGAACGACAGGAAAGGTGAGATGGACAATAATCACATACAAAATTCATCATAAAACTAAGGCACAAGTAAAAATAGCTACCAAAAACAACAAGTAAACGTGACACTACAGCTAAAACAGACAGGTGTCACAGACCACCAGACACAGTGGACCTAGAATCCTTCTACGCTCACGCGTAGGAACATTCCACTGCGGGAAGTCTGCAAAATAATGTCCTACAGAACGTCTGACGAAGAGCCCGAATTGACTTCGAGATGGATCTCGTTCGTCAGATCTACCTCCCAACCTCCCGCGAAGAATACACAACATATAACACATAACACGGAAAATATAAAAGTGGACATAATCAATTAAGGCACAGCTAATAGTAATAAAGTGTATAACGGATACAAGTTATACTTAGCTCGCGTGCAGGTAAAAAATCAAAGTGCCTCGTCCCCGTGTATGTACGTTAGAGGATGCAATACTTCGCTCTGCGTATATCAAACTAGCTCGCACGTAGTACTGACGAAGAGGTGAGTAAGGCAGTCAGTCACTGTACAACCCGAAGTGAAGGTTGATAGATGACCTTGAGAATCTTGTAACGGTCAGTTGATTACGATTCATGTTGACAACAAGTTCCAACTTGACGATGATGTCGCCTTGAAAGTACACATTCTATTTTCAAACGATTAATTTGCTTGAGTAAGATCCGTTGAAATACTGAATTTCAAACCACGCTGGCGCACCAATCACTGTTGTAGCCGTTTATGGTAATGGTGTTGGTCTTCACAACGCGAATGGTAAACTGAACGAAAATGTCAACAAACTGTTCTGTAAAACGGACTACAACAGGTAGTGTTTGAACTGATCACTCGATGGTAAACTGGGCAGTACATAAGTCAGTGATTGCTGGACATATAGTTTATTGACATGGCACATACGAAGAAACGATACGATCATAGTTATAGGTTATAGGTACAAAATGTCATACTTTGAAGTTGCTGATCATTCTTAGTTATTCTTCAAGTGATTAAGTCTTATCAACACCCACAACAATCTATTCAGCTATTGAGTTCGGAATCGGCTAACCTCTCTTTACATCCCTGCCACGACTTTGGCATTGAAGCATGTACGGCATTTAAAACATGTGCTTAAGGTAATCAATATAACTTCTTCTACTCGTAGGAATTCTCCGTCTACGATCCAAATCTAAAAGGATAGCGACTCTGTAGATCCATTCTAGGAATAATAAAATTCCCGCTAGATTAGTAGTAGAGCGGCCTTTTTATGCAGCATTAAAATAAGAAGTGGGCGATAACTTACGTGACATAACTGCGATTGGCTTCGACCTGAAGACCAATACAAATCACAATAATAAATGGCTTCCTTCAACATGCCATTGGATACACAATATCAAATTACAATCATGGACACAAGCCAGTTCCATGTTTCCACTTCAAAACATGACGTCACAAACTACTCAACTAGGTTACACGTGCGTCCAAAGCAACACTCACTGCTTTGTGCACGTCAGTGCGTGAATCAATCGAACGCTCAAACAATATAACTACATAAAACTGGTGCGTACATTTGGCAGGACCGAAGACTACCCCCTTAGGTAATAAATGTACGTAACACTACCACTACTGTTAATACTACTTTTACTTCTATACTACTACTACTGTTAATACTACTTTTACTTCTATACTACTACTACTGTTAATACTACTTTTACTTCTATACTACTACTGTTAATACTACTTTTACTTCTATACTACCACTACTGTTAATACTACTTTTACTTCTATACTACTACTACTGTTAATACTACTTTTACTTCTATACTACTACTGTTAATACTACTTTTACTTCTATACTACTACTGTTAATACTACTTTTACTTCTATACTATTACTACTGTTAATACTACTTTTACTTCTATACTACTACTGTTAATACTACTTTTACTTCTATACTACTACTACTGTTAATACTACTTTTACTTCTATACTACTACTACTGTTAATACTACTTTTACTTCTATACTACCACTACTGTTAATACTACTTTTACTTCTATACTATTACTACTGTTAATACTACTTTTACTTCTATACTACTACTACTGTTAATACTACTTTTACTTCTATACTACTACTACTGTTAATACTACTTTTACTTCTATACTACTACTACTGTTAATACTACTTTTACTTCTATACTACTACTACTGTTAATACTACTTTTACTTCTATACTACTACTACTGTTAATACTACTTTTACTTCCATACTACTACTACTACTACTACTACTACTACTACTACTACTACTACTACTACTACTACTACTACTACTACTACTGTTAATACTACTTTTACTTCCATACTACTACTACTGTTAATACTACTTTTACTTCTATACTACTACTACTGTTAATACTACTTTTACTTCTATACTACTACTACTGTTAATACTACTTTTACTTCCATACTACTACTACTACTACTACTACTACTACTACTACTACTGTTAATACTACTTTTACTTCTATACTATTACTACTGTTAATACTACTTTTACTTCTATACTATTACTACTGTTAATACTACTTTTACTTCCATACTACTACTACTACTGTTAATACTACTTTTACTTCCATACTACTACTACTGTTAATACTACTTTTAACTTCTATACTACTACTGCTGTTAATACTACTTTTACTTCTATACTACTACTACTGTTAATACTACTTTTACTTCTATACTAATACTACTGTTAATACTACTTTTAATTCTATACTACTACTGTTAATACTACTTTTAATTCTATACTACTACTGTTAATACTACTTTTACTTCTATACTACTACTTCTACTGTTGATACTACTTTTACTTCTATACTACTACTGTTAATACTACTTTTACTTCTATACTATTACTACTGTTAATACTACTTTTACTTCTATACTATTACTACTGTTAATACTACTTTTACTTCCATACTACTACTACTACTGTTAATACTACTTTTACTTCCATACTACTACTACTGTTAATACTACTTTTAACTTCTATACTACTACTGTTAATACTACTTTTACTTCTATACTACTACTTCTACTGTTGATACTACTTTTACTTCTATACTACCACTACTGTTAATACTACTTTTACTTCTATACTACTACTGTTAATACTACTTTTACTTCTATACTACTACTGTTAATACTACTTTTACTTCTATACTACTACTTCTACTGTTGATACTACTTTTACTTCTATACTACCACTACTGTTAATACTACTTTTACTTCTATACTACTACTACTGTTAATACTACTTTTACTTCTATACTACCACTACTGTTAATACTACTTTTACTTCTATACTACTACTACTACTGTTAATACTACTTTTACTTCTATACTACTACTACTGTTAATACTACTTTTACTTCTATACTACTACTACTGTTAATACTACTTTTACTTCTATACTACTACTACTGTTAATACTACTTTTACTTCTATACTACCACTACTGTTAATACTACTTTTACTTCTATACTACTACTACTACTGTTAATACTACTTTTACTTCTATACTACTACTACTGTTAATACTACTTTTACTTCTATACTACCACTACTGTTAATACTACTTTTACTTCTATACTACCACTACTGTTAATACTACTTTTACTTCTATACTACTACTACTGTTAATACTACTTTTACTTCTATACTACTACTACTGTTAATACTACTTTTACTTCTATACTACCACTACTGTTAATACTACTTTTACTTCTATACTACCACTACTGTTAATACTACTTTTACTTCTATACTACCACTACTGTTAATACTACTTTTACTTCTATACTACTACTGTTAATACTACTTTTACTTCTGTACTACTACTACTGTTAATACTACTTTTACTTCTATACTACCACTACTGTTAATACTACTTTTACTTCTATACTACTACTACTACTGTTAATACTACTTTTACTTCTATACTACTACTACTGTTAATACTACTTTTACTTCTATACTACCACTACTGTTAATACTACTTTTACTTCTATACTACCACTACTGTTAATACTACTTTTACTTCTATACTACCACTACTGTTAATACTACTTTTACTTCTATACTACTACTACTACTACTGTTGATACTACTTTTACTTCTATACTACTACTGTTAATACTACTTTTACTTCTATACTACCACTACTGTTAATACTACTTTTACTTCTATACTACTACTACTGTTGATACTACTTTTACTTCTATACTACTACTGTTAATACTACTTTTACTTCTATACTACTACTACTGTTGATACTACTTTTACTTCTATACTACTACTGTTAATACTACTTTTACTTCTATACTACTACTGTTAATACTACTTTTACTTCTATACTACCACTACTGTTAATACTACTTTTACTTCTATACTACTACTACTACTACTTTTACTTCTATACTACTACTGTTAATACTACTTTTACTTCTATACTACCACTACTGTTAATACTACTTTTACTTCTATACTACTACTACTGTTGATACTACTTTTACTTCTATACTACTACTGTTAATACTACTTTTACTTCTATACTACTACTACTGTTAATACTACTTTTACTTCTGTACTACTACTACTGTTGATACTACTTTTACTTCTATACTACTACTGTTAATACTACTTTTACTTCTATACTACTACTTCTACTGTTGATACTACTTTTACTTCTATACTACCACTACTGTTAATACTACTTTTACTTCTATACTACTACTACTGTTAATACTACTTTTACTTCTATACTACTACTACTGTTGATACTACTTTTACTTCTATACTACTACTACTGTTAATACTACTTTTACTTCTATACTACTACTACTGTTAATACTACTTTTACTTCTATACTACCACTACTGTTAATACTACTTTTACTTCTATACTACTACTACTGTTAATACTACTTTTACTTCTATACTACCACTACTGTTAATACTACTTTTACTTCTATACTACTACTACTGTTAATACTACTTTTACTTCTATACTAATACTACTGTTAATACTACTTTTACTTCTATACTACTACTACTACTGTTAATACTACTTTTACTTCTATACTAATACTACTGTTAATACTACTTTTACTTCTATACTACCACTACTGTTAATACTACTTTTACTTCTATACTACTACTACTACTACTGTTGATACTACTTTTACTTCTATACTACTACTACTGTTAATACTACTTTTACTTCTATACTACCACTACTGTTAATACTACTTTTACTTCTATACTACCACTACTGTTAATACTACTTTTACTTCTATACTACTACTACTGTTAATACTACTTTTACTTCTATACTACCACTACTGTTAATACTACTTTTACTTCTATACTACCACTACTGTTAATACTACTTTTACTTCTATACTACCACTACTGTTAATACTACTTTTACTTCTATACTACCACTACTGTTAATACTACTTTTACTTCTATACTACTACTACTGTTAATACTACTTTTACTTCTGTACTACTACTACTGTTAATACTACTTTTACTTCTATACTACCACTACTGTTAATACTACTTTTACTTCTATACTACTACTACTGTTAATACTACTTTTACTTCTGTACTACTACTACTGTTAATACTACTTTTACTTCTATACTACCACTACTGTTAATACTACTTTTACTTCTATACTACCACTACTGTTAATACTACTTTTACTTCTATACTACTACTACTACTGTTGATACTACTTTTACTTCTATACTACTACTACTGTTGATACTACTTTTACTTCTATACTACTACTGTTAATACTACTTTTACTTCTATACTACTACTACTGTTAATACTACTTTTACTTCTATACTACTACTACTGTTGATACTACTTTTACTTCTATACTACTACTGTTAATACTACTTTTACTTCTATACTACTACTTCTACTGTTGATACTACTTTTACTTCTATACTACCACTACTGTTAATACTACTTTTACTTCTATACTACTACTACTGTTAATACTACTTTTACTTCTATACTACCACTACTGTTAATACTACTTTTACTTCTATACTACTACTACTGTTAATACTACTTTTACTTCTATACTACCACTACTGTTAATACTACTTTTACTTCTATACTACCACTACTGTTAATACTACTTTTACTTCTATACTACCACTACTGTTAATACTACTTTTACTTCTATACTACTACTACTACTGTTAATACTACTTTTACTTCTATACTAATACTACTGTTAATACTACTTTTACTTCTATACTACTACTACTACTGTTAATACTACTTTTACTTCTATACTACTACTACTACTGTTAATACTACTTTTACTTCTATACTAATACTACTGTTAATACTACTTTTACTTCTATACTACTACTACTACTGTTAATACTACTTTTACTTCTATACTACTACTACTACTGTTAATACTACTTTTACTTCTATACTAATACTACTGTTAATACTACTTTTAATTCTATACTACTACCACTACAGTTGCTGCTACTACTACTCCCACTACTACTACTGCTTTTACTTCAATACTATACTAAAAATACTACTTCTTCTAATACTACTATAACTTCCACTCCTTCTTTTCCTTTCACACCTACCACCACTGTTACTACTACTGCTACCACCACTGCTACCATCACTGTTACTACTACTGCTACCACCACTGCTACCACCACTGTTACTACTACTGCTACCACCACTGTTACTACTACTATTACTTCAACTATTAATGTTAATTATAATATTACTGACATTATTATTAGTTTTATTATTATTATTGTGCAAAGACAATGTACTTTTCATTCTGTTGAAGTTTCTTTTTTTATTTCATTATTAAGCATGTCCTTCTACCACCTCGTCTCGGCAATGCCTCACACCTGACAGCTCCACGTCGTGTAAAGATAGGTGTATCCAGACACAGCGTGAGTGCTTTACCTGGACTCTCACCAGCCTGGCGGCCCGTCTGTATGCACCGTTCTTGCAGCGAACTTTTGTCAAGGTACTGTTTGTCTGTTATGTGTTCACAAAGAGTAGCTTTACATAGCGGAAAATCGAGACTGTAATCAAAAGAGATACTGGTAGTCCTCGGGACCCTGGGCCCCAAAAATGGTCATTGGCCCCTGATTACCAAGTCCACATGAATTTTTTTTTAAAACAGTAAAGGTAGCCCATAGTAGATTGTGTCGTGGGGGGGGGGGAAAGTGGTAGAGACCACTATATTTGTTTAAGCTTTTTTATTGGGGGGGGGGGTGTGACCAGTTCCCATCCATTAACGCAAGAGCAGAGTCGGATACCCATTTACACCTGGATAAACTGAAGCTTGACAATACCATGTTTCAATCCCGGAACCATGCAACTTCACCGCGTAAGACCAGCGCTCTAACCACTACCAATCGGATGCTCCCACATGGATTACTGACTAAATGTCTAGGGGAAAGTGGGCCCTCCTACTTCTGTGGGCCGTCAGGGAGTGCCTGATATACTCAAGGCTGAGTCTTCCGCTGTGAGTTTAATAAAACAGTTATTGTTGCAGTAAGATTTAATTAAACAAGTGCAAGTTCCCATAGTAGAATTGGGGTGATTTTATTCCCGGCCATGCCTACGTGTAGTTCCCGGGGGTCTATGGGGGAGACCAAATAATATGCCTACTGCTCCCTCATGCACGCCCCACGATGTGACTACTAATATACGAGTATATGAAGTTTTATATGTGGCTAGCAACCTCATCATGTCTTCTTCTTCTTCTCGTTCGCTGTTGTTTAGTAATGTCTACACAAGAAGTCCGATTTTCTGGATGTATGTTGCAGACTGCAACAACTGAAGAGGAATTACTCTCCTCTCAGTTCCCAGTAAAATACTAGGCAGGATAATCATCCAGAGAATTTCAAAAGCAGTAGACCATAAACTGAGGAAAGAACAAGCGGGTTTTAGAAAGAAAGATGTGAAGATCATATATTCACCCTCAGGAACATTATAGAGCAGTGTTCAGAATGGCAGAGACAGCTATACATTAACTTTGTTGATTTTGAAAAGGCTTTTGACAGCATACACAGGGACAGCCAATGGAAAATACTGAGGCCTTATGGAATTCCTATCTGCATTGTTTCCATCATAAAAAGCCTCTATTCTAACTTTACATGCAATGTTGGATTGAATAATCTAACTTTCGAAGTGAAAACAGGAGTACGACAGGGATGCCCCTTATCAACAACATTATTTTTGACAGCCATAGATTGGATGATGCGCCAGGCAACAAATGACAGTCCAAGAAGAATTAGATGGACAACGGTTTCTACACTGGAAGACCTGGAATATGCAGATGACATTGCACTACTCGCACATACACATCAACACATCCAAGGAAAAACCGATAGACTGAATAAGTATAGCCAGCAGGTTGGCTGGCAGATTGAACATCAATCTGAAGAAGACAGAGGTCATGACACTCATTGTGGGCAATCCTGAGCCAATAATAATAAGGAACCAGAAGTTAGAACAGACAGACACATTTACTTACCTAGGATGCAAAGTAATACCTGACGGCGGAACAAGCAGGGACATTAACTCATCTCATCTCATAATCGGAACCTCTTCTACCCCGTGAAACGAAGTGTAGAGAGGACCCAAGTGCACAAGGCCCATGGGCAGGACATGTAATCGAAGAGACTTGGCAAACAGGTGATTAGCCCATTGTGCCCAGGGACATTAACAACAGAATGAATAAAGCGAGAACAGCCTTTGCTAGTCTCAACAACATTTGGAAGTCTTCCCAGTACAGCACAAACCCCAAATTAAGACTGTATGAGAGCTGTGTACTTTCTGTGCTTCTCTATGGTGCGGAATGCTGGAGAGTAACAGAGAAGGAAATGTCAAAACTGTCCTCCTTCCACACAATCTGCCTAAGGAAAATTCTCCGAATCTGTTGGCCGAATACCATCAGCAACCAAGAATTACTTATTCGGAGTAACCAGGAGGACATGCACACCATCATAGCTGGCAGACGCTGGAGTTGGGTTGGCCACGTCCTCAGAAGGGACCCTGATACCATTACAAGAACAGCTATGCTATGGACCCCCGAAGGAAAGTGAAACAGAGGCCGACCAAAAACAACTTGGCGGAGAACTGTGGAGGCCGAGATGCAAAGAATGAACCAGAGTTGGGGCATTGTACGAAGGATGACCGCCGACCGAACAAATGAGTCAATTTGTTGCTGCCTTACAAGACGCCAACAGGCGTGATGGCCACTGACTGCTTTGACGTTTGGCGGCTATGGATCAAAAAAGAAGAAAGACACAAGAAGTCCGGTTTTCTGGATGTATGTTGCTGTGGTTGAAAGTTCGTCAAGATTCCCAAACAGCTTTGTGTGGATGTGCGTCTCTGTAGGCCAATGTTCAGTCCGCAATGAACTAAGCATGTGGCAGGATATGTTCGGCTGTCTGTGCTGCCTGTCCACACGTGCATCGGGGTGATGGGACCAATCTCAGTCTGTATAAGTGACTGTTCAGTCTGTTATGTCCTGTTCTAATACGGAACAGGATCACCTGTTTTGCTCGATCAAGATAGTGATAGTTGTCTCTTTGTTGGTCGACTTTCCTAATGGCCTTGAAACATATTGCTACAGAAATTACCGCTGAATATTTTAGTGCAGGCTTCCTGTAAGTAAGCCAGCTGCAGTGATAGCTGCAGGCTTCTAGGGGAGCAACAAGGATATGATAGTGATGATTCCCCTTGTGTACTTTACCAAATGTCATTGAGTTTTAGCTTTTTTGTTTAAGTTATGAATTCGAAGACTAGTGGGGAGGGTGTAGTAACGGAGAAGAGATGTGGTGCAGGGTTCGGCAAAAATCACCATCCTCGTATTTGTAATACCCTTACAATTTTATTTTACTCCACTTGTCTAGTAGTATGGTATAGTATAATTGACTATTGAAATCCTGTACCTTTTTTGTAACTCGTTTCTTAGTTTCTTGACTGACTGTTCACGGAAATAATTTTTGCGGGTGTGAGGGGGAGGGGAGAGTATTCACGCATGCGAAAAGTGACAATTCAAAACAGTAGGCCAATTTCACGGAAACAGCAACATCAAAATAAAGAGGTCATATGAAATCAACAGCAGAAATAAATAGGTCATATCAAACAGCGGCAGAAAATAAACAGGCCATGTCAAACAGCAGCAGAAATAAATAGGTCATATCAAACAGCGGCAGAAAATAAACAGGCCATGTCAAACAGCAGCAGAAATAAATAGGTCATATCAAACAGCGGCAGAAAATAAACAGGCCATGTCAAACAGCAGCAGAAATAAATAGGTCATATAAAAAAGCAGCAGAAATAAATAGGTCATATGAAACAGCAGCAGAAATAAATAGGTCATATCAAACAGCGGCAGAAAATAAACAGGTCAAATGACACTAAATAAGATAGTCATATAGCAGAAACTGCCTTAGCGGAGTGAAGTGTTAGAGGCTTCAACATGCTATGTGCGATTTTAAGATGTGGAGTGAAAATTAATTTCCTTTTTGCCTTTGCCTTTCTTAACTAAAGAGCAGTCGGGGACCCATTTACAGCTGGGCAAACTAGAGCATAACGGTACCAAATCTCGATCCCGAAACTTGGTAATTGTGCCGAGAGCAGAAATTTTTCATATTAAATGAAATAGTAGCAGTAGAAAATAGACATGTTATATGAAACATCAGTAGAAAATAGACATGTTATATGAAACATCACTAGAAAATCAGCAGGTCATATACAACAGCAGTAGAAAATAGACATGTTATATGAAACATTAGTAGAAAATCAGCAGGTCATATACAACAGCGGTAGAAAATAGACATGTTATATGAAACATCAGTAGAAAATCAGCAGGTCATATGAAACAGCAGTAGAAAATAGACATGTTATGTGAAACATCAGTAGAAAATAAGCAGGTTATATGAAACAGCAGTAGAAAATATACAGGTAATATGAAACAGCAGTAGAAAATAAGCAGATTATATGAAACAGCAGTAGAAAATATACAGGTAATATGAAACAGCAGTAGGAAATAGACAGGTAATATGAAACAGCAGTAGAAAATAGACATGTTATATGAAACATCAGTAGAAAATCAGCAGGTCATATGAAACAGCAGTAGAAAATAGACATGTTATATGAAACATCAGTAGAAAATAAGCAGGTTATATGAAACAGCAGTAGAAAATAGACATGTTATATGAAACATCAGTAGAAAATAAGCAGGTTATATGAAACAGCAGTAGAAAATATACAGGTAATATAAAACAGCAGTAGAAAATAGACAGGTAATATGAAACAGCAGTAGAAAATAGACAGGTAATATGAAACAGCAGTAGAAAATAAATGTGTCATAAAACGGCAACAGAAATAAAAGAGGTCATATGAAAAAGAAGTAAAAAAAAAAAACAATTAACAGGCCATACAAAACTGCAACGAAAAAAGGGTCATTATTAAAAAGAGAGAAAATGGATGGGGGTGCAGTACAGATATGATAAATAATAAAAACAATATCATAAGAAGTAAGTAGATAAAATATGTTGTACTGTGCAGTAGCGTAGATTACCGATCTATATCCTTCTACTCGACGATTCAGGCCATTTTCCATTATAGTTTTAAATGAATACGTCCGGCGCCCCTTCCACTACCCATGGTGGTAGCGTGTATAAAAAAGGGTAACGCCTGTTTTTTCTTCTAAAAACCACATGGTAAGAAGCGAAAGGTTAATCAGGAACGGATGCGCAGGAAATGGTTAGGGGAGAGGTGTGGTACCACCAATGCCAGAGACAAAAAACTGATCTTTATACGTACACGTCATTTGTTCTGATCTGCAATAATTGTTGTTTGTTGTCCGCTAAGATAACATATTTAAATAATAATAATAATAGCATTAAAAAGGATACTCTTGTTGTGGCCAGGCGAAAGAGGTGCATCTTTTTGTAAACTGGGTTTTTTTGTTTTTGGCTAAATCTGTGATGACTAAATTAATCGTTGATGTATCATGGGTGAGCATCGAAGATAGAAAAGTTGCAAAATGAACGCAAAGAACCAAATTTTATGTACAAGGGTTTGCAATAAAAATATATTTTTTTTTTCAAAACGTATTTTGTCTATTTGTACATGGTCGTTAACATCTTCAAAGGAGGACAGCTAGCATACTGTTGTTATTTTCATGGGATGCTAGTTCTACTCAAGAAACTACCGCTGGTTACGTATAAATAACAATTGTGTTAAATACACGGAGCGCAAACTGACGGTACAATAGTGGCTCTATTTTGTTGTGAAGAGCCGCGCCGGAGGTGATGCAACATGATAGGCACACTATGATCTAGAGGTGGGCGAATCGATACACTCCGTTGTTTCGAGACAGTCGGCTCAATTAATTATACTGTGTCGAAACAGTGTGTCGAAACAGTGTGTCGACACGGCGGCACAATTTCCCGTATAGGGGAGAAAGAAGTCTCTTATAGACAGTACCGGGGCGGGTATACATGAATTGTGTGAGACAATTTCCTCTGTTTTTACTGTCGTGTGTGAAAATCTATGGCGTTTCGTGTGACCACAATTCAATATTTTTACACAAGTCTTCATTATGATGAAATAAAACGTAGATATGAAGATAGCTGCAGTATATGGGAAAATAATAAAAAACAACAATAATAATAACAACAGTAATAATAACACATGATATCAAACTAGAGTAAGCTAGTTTTGGTAGACAATGATTCAAATCCACACCGAGTAGGCCTACACATATATCAGCAGAACTAATAAAGTGTCCATTACATTTATACGAACACACGGACACTTTCAACTTTAACATAGCGCCTAAAACATTGACAACTGCAGCACTGACACAATTTCCAGTGTGATCTATAACTTCTCAGCAAAAATAATATCACTTGTAAAATCAAGTCATCATAACACATCCCTGAAAAATATGACATGTTTGATATTCCATACTAATGTTCCGAACGGTTGATTCAAATTTTACATAGGATCAGACAGTGTGTCGCTGCAAAACAGCGAGGCAGACGAAACAAACAAGCAGGAAGTGTCGAATCGCTCGCTGTTTCGAAGCATATTTTCGACCCTTGAATGATAAAATACCAGAACACACGTTACATTTTACTTTGTTGTCTTTGATCTTTACAAAATAATCCCAAACAGGGCTTCTCCCCGCCATAAATGAAGATTAAATGATGTTGAACACAAGTTTTTTTAAACACTATTTTATGTATAAACAAAACACGTTTTCTTACGAGAGCGCCCGAAATCAAGGCGCTATAATTGTATGCGCTTGTGATGAAATAGAACTATGGAACGAAACTCATGGACCATGTAGATTTACACAGTTTTCATTAAATTATATGCAAGGGGAAAACCTGTGAACAGTGAGTTTTTTTTTTAAAACTAGAATAGGTACAGTCAGCGACAATGTTCAAACCGAGCAGACACCTGTTATAGTAATCCCTTTCAGTTCCTGAGGAATTCAAGGACCATACTAAGTGCTGCATTTCAGCCCCTCGTGTTGACAGTGTGCCTCTTTGCAAAACGCACGGTGAACGCAGTTTCAATACACAAACAGCTATGTATCGAGGACCAGGTCATCTGCAAAACAGTCAGAATTGACACTGTATCGTCGGCATAAAACTGTGTTTCGATACTCAGTATTTAACCCCACGCTGTGCGGTGTTTAACAATATAAAAACGCACAATATACCCCAATTATAACCAACTTTCAGGTTGAACAGGGTATAATAGCAACATAGCAGACGAACGAACGACATGTTTAACAATATCATTTCTTCTTTGTTTTTTATTTTTACAACCGATGTTCGCTGAACACTGAGGAGGTCACGGCTGTTTGTGCCCTATACCAGAGCGCTCTTTTAGTTTCGGTGACCGGAATTCTGACACCGGGTATAAAATTTTGTGTGCACCGTAAAAGACTATTTAAGTTTTTGGCGGGGAAAATCAGCTGATGTGTGAGTAAAATCAGTAAAATATAAATCATTACACACTCGTTCTGGATAAACACAGCGCTAAAATTCTTTTGTGTACTATAACTTTGTTCTGTGTTCTATTTTTGATTGCATTTTTATTTCTTTGAAATTAGTTTTGACGGAGTTACAGACTTTTGAAAACAGCGTCATCATTTAAGGAAATTCATAAAATAAGTAATCTTTTTATTAATTTAATATCTAAAAATCGGCCCATTCGTTTGAGTTTATAATTATAAAGACTTCTCGAAGGGAAGCTAAAGATTATTTCCACATACTTTTTTTTTTGGTTTCATATCTTGAGAATGTGTGGTAGTCAGTTTTGTGAGTGTGGCATTACAAGAACAAGCATATTGTCACCAGATTTTATAGCATTTAAATCCCTGTAAACGCATTCCTGATACTCACAAATCTTAAATAAGGTAGTAAAAAAATAACTTTTTGTAAACACCATCTGTTTTTGCATTTTCATTCATTTATAATGATATTTAGCTACGTATATAAGCGTCAGAAAACATGTAAAGCTATAGATAGATTACTTCCACATAATTTGATCTATCTTTCAAGTCTTGTTAATCTTCTATTTATAATATGAATTTTTTTTTTTATTGTGTGTGAGATAAGGACTGTTCCATTGGTGTTCTTTGGTAGACAATCCTGTGCACACGACGGCTGCCAAAGAATTCTAAGTAACTGTTTGTATATCTTCTTTCATTCAAAGTTACAATGCAGGTAGTAAATTTAGAGAAACCAAATTCTAAATCTAATACCATCCTTTTATCAATGGCTAGAGTCAGAGATACATATGATAATTTAGAAATATTTATGAATGGCATGAAAGCTCAGATAGAGTCACTAAAATATTTAGAGTGGGATGGTAAACAAGTTGTTGTTTTCTTATTCGGGGATTATTTCCTTGTTTTGCTGGAGACACCACAGACATGGGTATATTCCTTGAGCTCCAGACAAACCAAACATTTTCATCAAAGACATCCAGATTGCATACAACTTGCAAACCAAGAAGTTTGGCCATGTTGATAAGAGATTACAATAGATATATGAAATATGGGAAAGGGAATAAAAGGCAAGTGGCACATTATCATAATTGTTTACACAAACCAATGTTAGAGATTGAAATTGAAAATGTAGCTCCTCCTTACCTTCATATTTTATTAGGCATTGTTTTGAAACACCACAGACTTCTAGAACAGGTAGCTGATACAATAGACGCAAAGATATTTGAGAATTCGCAAGAGATACATGCAAACATTAGTACTTTTAAGAACTTGAAGAGATTTAGTAGGAACTGGAAATAGGCAGAAGAATTAGGAGCTAAAATTGAATTTTTCAGGTAGGTATTGAACTTTGTGAGGATAAGGAGGAGACAGATAATTTTAAAGTTAGACTTGAAAATGCACAAGATGCGCTGGCCAAACTTCAGTTTCAAGATCTATGTACTAGGTCTGGTCCAGTTTGCTCACACTTGGACAAGGTACTAGCCAAACACAAAATCATACAACAGGCTTATAATAGCAGAGCATTTATAGGGAATCACTGCCACAGATATCTCACACAAAAAGTTTATAAAGATCTTACAAGAGCAATCATTACACAAACACTGAAAATTACAGACAAACAAGATATAACTAACATAGCTTTTATTGCCCAAGAACAATTCAACTCACTGAAAGAAGCATTTGAGAAAGTACACAACAAAATATCACACAGTAAACCAATTAGTAAAGAATCAATAACAGCATCGATAGAGACTTATATGTCTTTGTTCAGAAAGCTATTCCCCAGTAAGACAATTCATAAACAGCACATATTAGAAAAACATTGCGCAGACTGGATCAGAACTCATGATGTATGATTGAGATAATTGTTAGCTCTCATGTTTTGGGGACAATTGGGTGTGTTATTTTAAGGTTATAAATGTGGACATGCAATTTAAACTTTCAATAATTAATGTTTGACGCATGAAACCAAAACAAAACTTTGATATCCATTTTCTGCAGGTTTTCTACTTTTGATTTCTGTAATTTGTTATGCATGTTGATTGTGACCGTTTTAGTGTAAATTGAATTAGAAACAAACCATAACAAAATGTAAAAAAAAAACGTAAATTTTACACTATTTCAGACTATTATATCTTCTGTTCTAATTGTGATAAAGTGTTTGTTCTTGTTCTAAAATTTACTCTAACATTTCTACTCTAGCTTTACGCAAAATTAAAGCCGGTATTTATAATAATAAAGTAGCATAAAAGCAATTCAAACATGTTTTGGGGACAATTGGGTGTGTTATTTTAAGGTAATAAATGTGGACTTGCAATTTAAACTTTCAATAATTAATGTTTGACGCATGAAACCAAAACAAAACTTTGATATCCATTTTCTGCAGGTTTTCTACTTTTGATTTCTGTAATTTGTTATGCATGTTGATTGTGACCGTTTTAGTGTAAATTGAATTAGAAACAAACCATAACAAAATGTAAAAAAAAAACCCTAAATTTTACACTATTTCAGACTATTATATCTTCTGTTCTAATTGTGATAAAATGTTTGTTCTTGTTCTAAAATTTACTCTAACATTTCTAGTCTAGCTTTACGCAAAATTAAAGCCGGTATTTATAATAATAAAGTAGCATAAAAGCAATTCAAACATGTTTTGGGGACCATTGGGTGTGTTATTTTAAGGTAATAAATGTGGACTTGCAATTTAAACTTTCAATAATTAATGTTTGACGCATGAAACCAAAACAAATCTTTGATATCCATTTTCTGCAGGTTTTCTACTTTTGATTTCTGTAATTTGTTATGCATGTTGATTGTGACCGATTTAGTGAAAATTGTATATAAACAAACCATAACAAAATATAAAAAAAACGTAAATTTTACACTATTTCAGACTATTATATCTTCTGTTCTAATTGTGATAAAATGTTTGTTCTTGTTCTAAAATTTACTCTAACATTTCTAGTCTAGCTTTACGCAAAATTAAAGCCGGTATTTATAATAATAAAGTAGCCTAAAAGCATTAATTAAGCCCTATCAAAAGTAAACATCGCCACATGTTTTTTCCCATTAGGAAGCTGACCACGTGACCTCTGTCAAGTGGGCTATAAATAGCGCGGTCGGGGAAAAAGGGGAAATAACTAAAAGATCGCTCGCAAACAGCCGTGAGGTACGGGCAGCTTTGATGTACTGATGTACCTGGCAGTCTTTTTCAGGACTTCATTATGCTAGTAGATAGATAATGTTAGTCTATTTCGGGACTTCGTATCTATCAACGCTGGTCAGGTTAGCAGTCCTTTTCAGGACTAAGTATCTATAAACGCTGCTCAGGCTAGCAATCTTTTTTAGTCCTTTTCAGGGCTACTTTATGCTAGCTGATAGTTACTAGTAATCCTTTTCAGGGCTTAGACTTTATCAGCACAACGCTTCAGATAATAGAGTTCACCTATTTTTGAATGGTAAATTGCGCTTCGACTTAACCAACGGACTAGGTTGAAAGCAATGTGCCTTGACAAAAGAAGGCAAAACCCTCAACAAACAACATTTACCAATAACTTTTTTTTGCCGGCGTAGCTAGCAGACCTTTTCAGAACGTGCTAGAGCTTCATCATCTTAATGGACGGATACTAGTGATTCATCTCCAGAACTTAATATTTGCTCAGGAGTTCAGAGTCCTCTCCTCTTACTATCTCTTATGGGAGCCGCGCTAGCGTAGTGGTTACAACACCGCTCTGGCGACCGGGTGATACAGGATCAAACCCGGGCGACGGCATTTGAGGATTTTTCGTCGACCGGGATTTGGACTGGATTAACTTGAGACCTGGCGAGAACATTTGAAGGAGTGTCGTCGACCAGGGACTGGCGGCTCCTGAGCCGACCCAGCTGCAATGGGTACCTCCGAAATCGGCGAGTATTTGCCTGAATGGCGAGGGACACCTGTCTCTGTACAAGAAATAAAGGGATACTCACGTAAATTCAATGTCAGGTTAGACATAAAAATAATAACCTGAGATTTCGCCTCGAGTATTAGCGGGCGAACGCAAAAAAAAAAAAAAAACTATCTCTTATAAAATGGACATAAAAGCATAACAAACGACTTTAAATGTACACGCAGAGGCGAATCTACTCTGAAGCTTGAGCTTGGCCCCCAATTCCATTTTTCTCTATGATACGTTTCTTTCCCAACGCTTTTTTTTTTAATTAAAAGGGCCCCTTCAAGAGTTCAAGCTTCGGAGCCCCTAAAATGAAGATCCGCCACTGTGTACACGGGCTCCCCTACAATCCATTCATGAACTCAAGGGTCCATGGACCACAGGTTAAAATACTCTGCCTTAATGACCAAACTGTCACTATTTTTATTTATGATGTACACTTTCAAATGTGAATAGCAGTGGCGTATTCTCTATGTGTGCTGTGCGTGCTGCGCATACCTATGCCCGAAGGAAAATAAAAATTTAATTTATTATTCTATAAAATATTTCTCTTCTAATGTTCTGCTTTCGGACCGCACGCACCAGGATAACGGATTTTCCCGCATAGAATCTACGAGTATAATCTAGTTTCAGTTTCCCCAGACGCTTTTTATAGTGCAGTTTTTATTGGTTAGTAGCAATCGCCCGAAGTTTCTTGGGTAATTCCGTCACAATGCGTGCGGCACCTTTCGGATTCACGTCTGAACACTGGTTTGATTGGATCGGGGTCATGGCCAGATACGTAAATACAATGCGAACATGCGTGCGGTGGTCCTGCAGCTCTCGAGTTGTAAAAATCGGTTGTGTCCGTCCAGTGTTTTTTGTGATTAATTTTTGTTAGTTGCCGGGAATGCAGATTATTACAGTGACAGTGAGTTTCAAGTTGGAAGTTAATTAGTATTTCGGAGATAGTTGACATATACCCCTAATAACTATCGTTGCGTAATTGAATATAGTTGGTTTTTAAATTAAGAGGGGAAGAAGTTAAATAGTAGGCGTACATATTCATTTTAAGTAGCAGCACGCCTAGCTCGCATTACCAGGATACGCCACTGGTGAATAGTTGATGAACGAACGAACTTTATTTTCGAAGGGTTAAGAATTGGGCGCGCAGGCCCGTCTAACATTCTGCCCTTCCACTCTCATTTATCTTGCATACTATATCCTTTCATTCCCACATGATACTTTGAGCATTAATTTAAAGGCATGCAACATTATACAGTTAACATAACAGCATTCATTTACAGTATGCAACCATAATAAAAAATGAGTAGGTTTTTTTTTGTTTTTTTTTTTTTGAAACAAACAAGATAGTAATTGGAAAAAAAATAAAAATAAAATAAACAAAACAAAACAATAAATAAAAATAAATAAATTCTGTATACCGACACTCACTCATGCGGTCAAACCGTCTACAATTAATCTGTATTATTGAATGTGTCATCAATCATCAATACAAAAATTACATAAACACATTCTCGCTTATATCCATACATTCTTGGTGGAAAATGAAATAATAATAATAACACTTTCTTACGCACTTCTGTGGCAGGTAAAGTCTTTGAGCAGTTTAAAAAAAAAAAATGTAATATCTGCTTATTCTCATATACATCATCCTTTTTAAGCAAACGAAAACATTCACATTTTTAAAGTACAGTGGTATGCGGGTACATTCTCACGACTCACATTTCTAAAGTACAGTGGTATGCGGGTACATTCTCACATACATTACATTATATAATAATATTTTAAAGTTAATATAATAATAGTACATGGATATAAAACAAATTATTCACACAAAAAACGAGCGGAAGAGGAAAAGAAATGTTGACCTATGGATGAGATGTTGACAGGCAAATGCTGTTTCTATGGGGGTAGATAATCAGTGTTGAGGAAGTGTTTGAAAAGTGCTTTGTTAAATGAATATTGTGTAGGTAGGCATGTTAGTTGGTGTGGAAGGCTGTTCCATAAGTAGGCTCCAGAGTAGGCTAGACTCTTTTTGAACAGGTCGATCCTAGGCTTGGGCAGACGTAACTGATGTAATTGTTGTCCCTCTTTTCAACTTGTTTGAAACAATGATCGTAGGTACGGTGGGACATTGTTAGATAGAATTGCGTGAGTCAGCTTGGCTTTGTTGTAGAGAAGACGGTTTTTTAGGGACAGTATTTTGGGTTCTTTTCCTGTCCTTGTGTGTGGTATCGTGCGATTATCGGTGCTCTCTTATGCAGGGAGTGCAGTCTCTTCGAGGAGGAAGCAGGGCAACCATCCATAGTGTAGAGCAGTAATCTAGATGTGTCTTTATATGTGAGGTGTAGAACAATAGTCTAGTGTCTGCGTCTAAGAAGTGTATTATTTTGGCTAGCTGGTACGTCTTTTGAGCTAAGTGTTTGGTTAAATTCCGTACATGGGAGTTCCACGTTAAGTGCTGGTCAATCGTGATCCCTAGAACTTTGTGTTCTGTTACATGTTCAATTTGTATTGATTCCGCGTGTAGATGTAGCGATCTTTTGGTGCAGCTTAGGAGTTTCTTTCTGGTGGTAATCATCATAGATTTCGTTTTTGCTGTTTTTACTGGCATACGATTCATATTACTCCATTTTGTTAGATTGTCTACATCGCTTTCAAGAGTCATTTCAAGTGCCACGCAGTCATTGTCACTAGTGTAGATAGTACAGTCATCTGCAAAGAGGTCTTACTTACTGTCGTAGATTTTTGATAGGGGTATTAAGACTTGGGTTGGTCCTTTCTGAATAGATTAGAATGAGTGATAGCCACAGTGAGAGATGATAGTAGAAATAGATTTCCACGAGTGAGGTGGTAGAAATCAATAGAGGCTGTCTCTGAAAATCAAGAATCTTCTCTCTTTCAGCCCTATCTTCTACAACGGATTTAGAGGAGTCAGACAGTCTATTGACCACATATATTAATATATATATTTAGATACCACTCACGTGCACGCACATACAAGACGACAGTTAGACGTACAGACGTGGGAAAACTATAACAAATGATTATACAGATATTTTGGAAGAGCTGACCCGACACACTGATTAAGTTCAAGGGAATTTTAATTATCAGAAAATTCCATCACAACACATAAAATTACATCAAAGCATATATAAATAGTCATAAAGTCGGTGAATGGCTACAAGAAAATGATAGACCCACAGTTATGATCTTTTCCCTCGATGTTTAGCCCACAGTCCTGTTAGAAGAAAAGATGATAGCCCCAAAGAGTCACGGATACATCTGCTGTAGTCTAATAATGTTTAAAGGTATGAACAGACTTTGATAGTAGTATGATCTATCCTAAGGAAAAACTATACCTGCAGTAGCAACAATTTGCATAAATGGAATTACAAAGTGGGTGAATAAATAGTTATCATAAAAACATCACTCAGTCTACTTTCACTCGGTTCTTTCATCAGGGTACCCTCACTCACTTTCTTACCTAATAGCTTGCTGGTGTTCGCCGTCTGGCGCACTGTATGATGCACCGTTTAAATCTGTCTATCTTTGGCTGAAGCGGATTCCCAGCTCTGCAGATCGTGGTTTCATTCACGGGGTCCGGGGAGCGTCCACCTCGTGCGATAGTTTTCTTTACAGATTTAAGTTAGTGTCACTTCACTCCGTTCAGGTAAGAATTAGTTTTAAGCGGGCACACAGTGTCAGAATCACGAGGTTTCCCTTATTTAATAAGATGACCTGTTGGTAAATTCTTTCAATAGATAATTATTGTTCACACCCACAGTTCGTCAAAATGTCGGAAAGTCAATGATTTGTAATGTTTTACTTGCCACCAGGGCTGACATATACTTGACGTTTTTCTCTGGAAGAGTTAAATCAGGCTCAATGGGCCCGTTACTTCATTTAACCTTTAAAGTTCTTGTACAGGTTATACACCAAGTCTTTAAGGAAAATGTTTTAGTTCTTCACAAATATTACTCGTTGTACTCAAACGCTGGCAAAGTTGGGTCACCCCAGTTTCACTGAATAAAGAAAAACAGCATATAAAATACTATACATACTATGTACTCGGATATAACTTACATTATCAACTGCAAGCGGAGAGCTTGACTTAACGTTTAAAACTCCCCGTGAAATAAGTTATATTCATAAAATCAATCATCATGAATTAGAAATACATACGTATTTCGTCAATACTCAGTGATGAATCTATGCAGTTATAAGTTAGTTTTACAATATTCTCGACTAAGCAGTTAAATTGAATTATTTTAGCTACATGATTTTTAAGCTAGAAATTATAATTTATTCTAGGCCACAAACGGCTCCTGGGTCGACCCAGCCCCAAATGGGTACCAGAGATACTCTGGGAAGGTTAAGGCGGCCGGCGTGATGCCGACCACATCACCCCTCGTGTGCCGACGGTCAAGATAATATGGGCCTAACACCATATTCCCAATATGCCTCAATGGGCGTGTAACGGGTTCCTTTACCTTTTTTTTTTTTTATATTTAATTCTTCTGCACACAAATCTAGTGAAATAAAATAAGCGATTTAACACTTAATCACTCACAAAATACTAGATATATTATATTACCTCAACATAGAACTACGGGCGAACGCACAACTTAGAATTATACGCTGATATATATATTTGAAGTCTAGAAGCTCGGCAAATTGTCGAAACAAACTGAGAAATTTCGCTATACAGCTTATTCTTTACACGAGCGACCTGTCTACTGCGAATCTTGACTGAATGAAATAAAGTTTAAAACTCTCATTAATATCTTAAAACCCAGACAAAGGATGTGCGCTATTTCAAAACCCTCGTCTCCCCCTCTCTTAACACTTACGTTAAATCAGTCGACTGCCATAACATGCCAAGAGTGCGTCTTCACACCTTCGTCTAACTATTCTCATTCCTGAGCCATGCATGAGCGTCATATCACACTTCAAGAACTCAGCCGAAGAAACGCTGTGTCAGGTGGAAAATGTAGACGGTATGTCTCATTAGATGGCAGTTTCCACACCTCACCGAGCAACTTAGCCGTAAAAACTACGTGTCAGATGGAAATACCAGACGATATGTCTGAAATCATGTCTGACTGGACGAATAGTCACACTATTCGTTACCATGACATCTTATGCAATAAATGCGTTTCTAAATGAGAATAGAAACAGGCGAAAGTTTGAATGGGAAAGTAATATTTATCGCAAACGAACGAATGCGAAAAACACAGGAAAAGGATAAAAGAGCGATAATAAAGAAGAGGCCACGGGTAGAAAAAGAAAAGAAATATAGAAAATTTATTGATGATAAATCTCTGTGCGACACTTACTTAGTCGTTCCCCTTCTGCCGTGAGGTGTAGAGGTTTGGAAGAGAGAGCGCCAGACTATCCTATCGGCTGTCTTCCTCCTGGCCTGGTTCCATTCTAGTCCTCGGTCCTTCAAAGATTGTCTAATGTTGTCGTCCCAGCGGACTCTGGGTCGCCCTGGGGGTCTGGATCCCTGGCTCTTTGTTTCCCATGCTTGTCGGGGTAGCCGATCTTCTCCCATTCTGCAGACATGGCCAAACCATCTCAGTTGGGACTGTTCTACTTGGGTCTGCAGGGGGTGGGATTTTAGGCCTTGACGTATCGTCTGGTTCACCCGTGTGTTACCGGGGCCCGAAAGGGGAGCAAAGAATAGTAACACTGTCCCCTGCCAAGCATGTCGTAGAAGGCGACTAAGGAGGGTTGGGCATGGGGCCGGTTACCCCATCCTGTAAAAAAAATTTAAACCACAAAAAACTTCAACAAATATGGACAAGTCAAATAAAGAAAATAAAACACAGCCATCCAAGACAGGGGAAGGTCCTCTCGCGGGGAGGCGTATGATGCAACACAGAGAAAGCCGAAAGGAGTCTGTGTTGCTGACTAACCTTCTTTCTTCTAGGAGAACTTCCAGATTTGGCACCTGGAATGTTCGGACATTGAACGAACAAGGGAAAGTGGCACAAGTAGCAGCAGAAATGAGGGAATACAAAATCGAGGTTCTGGGAATGTGTGAAACAAAGTGGAAGGGGGTAGACAGGAAGAAACTCATCACAGGTGAATTGGTGCTGTCCTCAGGACACGAAGACGAAAGTTCACACCACAGTGAAGGGGTAGCTCTTATGTTATCTAAAGAAGCACAGAAAGCACTCATTGAATGGGAAGCTGTGGGACCCAGAATAATAACAGCTATTTTCAAAACAGCTAAAAAGAAAATTCATGTCAATGTCATCCAATGTTATGCACCATCATCATCAGTTGCCATCTCCACAACGGAGGTTGGCTGTAATGGATCTCCAACGTCTTCTGTCTCTTGTCTTGGTGGTACACTCTGATAGACTCTTTCCCGTCCATCTCTTGATGTTATCTTCCCACTTATAGCGCTGTCTTCCCCTTGCACGTTTACCTTCAACTCTCCCTTCTGTTATGGTCTTCTGCAAGGTGTTATGCCTTTTTATGTGGCCAAAGTATTTTAGCTGCCGAACTTTGACCTCTCTCATTAGTTCTCTTTTCATACCTAGATTTTCTAGGACCTCCTTATTTGTTTTCATCTCTTTCCATGAGATACGCCCCATTCTTCTATATATCCACATTTCAAGAGCCTCAATTCTTTCTTCCAAATGCTTATTCATCGTCCATGTTTCTGCACCATACAGAAATGCAGAATATATATAACACTTTATGATTCTCAGTTTTAATTTATGAGATAACTGTTTGGATGTCAGTATATGTTTCATGTTGTTGAATGTAGCTTTGGCCATTCCTATTCTCTTCTTGATTTCTGTTTCACATCTGCCATCTTCTGTTATTATATGACCAAGATATACGTATGCACCAACTAATGACAAAGAAGAGTCTGTGAAAGAAGCATTTTATACTAAACTACAGGAAATTATGGATAAAGTAAAAAGAAGAGACATCACAATTTTGATGGGTGACATGAATGCAAAGATAGGTACAGTCAATACCGGATTTGAAGAAGTCATGGGAAAACATGGGCTAGGAGTAATGAATGAAAATGGAGAACTATTCGCAAACTTCTGTGCTTCAAATCAACTGGCTATAGGAGGAAGCATGTTTCCACATAAGAGAATACACAAGGCAACATGGATATCACCAGACCATAGAACAGAAAATCAGATCGATCATATATGCATAAAGAAGAAGTTTAGATCATCATTGCAGGATGTAAAGGTATATAGAGGAGCAGATGGGGCATCAGATCACCATCTTCTGATAGCCAAAGTAAAAATGAAACTCAAGAGATATGCAACAATGCAAAATTATAGACAACAGTTTAATGTAGGACAGCTAAGAAATCAAGAAACAAGAGACAAATTTGCGGTCACAGTATCCAACAAATTCCAAGTGCTCCAACAGTTGGAAGATGTAGAGAATACAGAAGACTATTGGCAGCAGGTCAAAACGGTATGGAAGGAGACATGTGAAGAAATACTGGGGAAAAGGGAAAGACAACAAAAAGCATGGATAACAACAGAAACCATCAATAAGATAAAAGATAGAAAAACAAGAAAGCAGAGTTAAACACAAGCAAAACCAGAAGTTCCAAAGCCAAGGCTCAAGAAGTGTACACAGAAGCAAACAAGAAGTAAAAAGAAGTATCAAAAGAGACAAGAGGAAGTATATTGAGGAGTTGGCAAGAGAGGCAGAAGATGCTGCAGCCAAAGGAAATATGAGAGAACTGTATAGCAGCACAAAGAAGCTAACAGGGAAATACAAGCAAACAAGTTGCCTCATAAAAGATAAGAATGGGAAACTGCTCAGCAATATACAAGAGCAAATGAAGAGGTGGACAGAATATTTTGGGGACCTTCTCAATAGACCAGCTCCACAAAACCCGCCGGACATCCAGCCAGCAGAAGAAGAGCTACAAATTAACGGTGAAAGACCAACGAAGGAAGAAATAAAGAAAGCCATAAAGCTTCTAAGAGATGGAAAAGCGTCTGGACCTGATGGCATTCCAGCAGAGGCCATCAAAGCAGATATCGACACGGCTACAGAGATGTTATATAAATTACTTGGTAAAGTCTGGGAAAAGGAAGAGATACCAGCAGAATGGAAGGAAGGATATCTGGTTAAGTTGCCTAAGAAGGGAAATCTACAAGAGTGCACAAATTATAGAGGAATAATGTTACTATCAGTGCCAGGAAAGGTATTGAACAGGATTATCCTTGAGAGATTAAAGGAGTCCATAGACAAGAAATTGAGAGATGAACAAGCAGGTTTTCGACAAAACAGATCATGTACAGACCAGATAGCCACTTTGAGAATAATAGTTGAACAAAGTCTGGAATGGAATTCACCACTATACATCGGATTTGTGGACTACGAAAAAGCATTTGACAGTGTGGACAGAGAATCACTTTGGAAATTGATGAGGCATTATGGAGTTCCCCTGAAGATCATTAATTTAATAAAGAAAACCTATGAAGACATGACGTGCAGAGTTCTTCATGAAGGACAGCTTACAGAACCATTTGGGATAAGAACAGGAGTGCGACAGGGATGCCTCTTGTCTCCATTTCTTTTCTTGCTGGCAATAGATTGGGTTATGAGATCATCGACAACACACAACAGAAATGGAATCCAGTGGACTCTGACTAAGCAGTTGGATGATCTGGATTTTGCTGATGATTTGGCTCTCCTGTCCCATAACCGTAATCAGATGCAGGACAAATTGAAAACACTCGATGAGAGGTCACAGCAATTGGGTCTGAAAAAAAACAGGGAAAAGACAAAAATAATGCGAATAAATGCAGGTAATGAAAACAGGGTTGAACTTGAAGAAACGCCAATACAAGATGTTGAATCATACACATATCTTGGCAGTAATATAGACAAAGTTGGAGGGACAGACAGCGATATCAAAATAAGAATACAAAAGCAAGAGGAGCTTTCATTGCATTGGGAAATATATGGAGATCAAGAGAAATAGGATCCAACACGAAAATAAGAATCTTCAACTCAAATGTGAAGTCAGTCCTATTGTATGGCTCGGAGACATGGAGAACAACAAAGACAACAACCAAAAAGCTACAGACTTTCATAAATGGGTGCTTGCGTAGAATAGAGGGATTAAAATGGTATGACAAGGTTACCAATGTGGAACTGATGACAAGAACTGGACAAGTGCCAGTGGAACAAGAGATGAGAAGAAGACGATGGCGATGGATAGGACACACACTGAGGAAACCTGTTGATAACATTACAAGGCAGTCCTTGTTCTGGAACCCCCAGGGCAAGAGAGGCAGAGGAAGACCAAGAAGTACATGGAGAAGAGAGTTGGAAACAGAGGTGAAAATGATGAGGAGAACATGGAAAGAACTTGAGATGATGGCACGTGACAGGAGGACTTGGCATGTGTTTGTTGAAGGCCTATTGTTACGCACAAATAATTACTTTTTTCCAAAGTCTTTGTATGATCGTTTTTCGTATGTATGATCATTATTTGACTGAAATGCATGTTATATATATTTTATGGTCAAAGGGACAGAACCCGATATATCGATACTGCTATTTTTTATGAGTTTACCTCCTCTTGTATAGAGACACGTTCGGTCTATAATGTCTTGAACGAAGCGTGACCATATCTCCTTATTTGGTAGTATCAGTCAACTGTTGTAGATGTTTGAAACCTTTCTTAACGCTTCTGTTCATGTCCATAAAAGGCGCGACTGTGTAAGACTTTTATCTCGAATGTTCTTAGAATCGTCTTATTGTGAACAGCGACTCAGAGATTGTCACTCTGCGCATGTCTCGACTTGGTTGTCGTTTGTTGTTCCGCCCAGGTCGGGGAGTTGAGAAATGGACTGATTAGCGAGCGGACGCGACTGCGTCTTGTGATTCTCTGAGGGAAATACATTGTCTTTGTGAGTTAGTTAGCTAACTAGACTATTTCCCCGTATTATTCAAGCCTGCCTGGAGGCATATGTTCATGGTTGATTTTCCGAAATAAGGTAATTCCTCTTGTATCGAACTTTAGGCTATCATCTAGAGGTTCGTCATTTTGTCGCCTTTTTGCTCGCCTGTGTGATTCAAAATGGAGAGGTACTTTGACTAGGATTAAGTCATCGGTATCTTTATACCTGAACTAGTTATATATCTATGGGTCGCTCTAGACCAACAAGACTATTGTCTGTGTTCCAGGATTCGTTATATCAGAGATCACGTCCAAGTCAGATGGTTAGACTTAGGAAGGTTATAAAGGTCGAGCTGACCTGTAATCCATGTATGCTACTCACGTGCAGACAGTAAACGGACGTATTGTATACATCTGATCTGCTAGCATCAGGAAGGAATAATTATTATTGTCTATGAACATTAAGGATCTGCAGCTGACCACGGTTGCAGAAGTTATATGTATTATTTATCAAGCTTCGCTATGATATTTGTTTTCCATACAACTATTGAGTATTGACTTCTACATGACTGTCAGTTAACATGAGTTTGAATGCTGCATTCGTTGTACTATGCCGATGATAACATAAGTATCATGACTGTTTTGTGGCGTGCAATAAATGGTATAAACCTAAAGCGAAGTTACCATTTTTATGACTCTACACGTCATGTTGCCTGTGGTGTACCCTGAACTGTTCTACTGCAACACACACACAGCAACAATCTAAACCAGATAAGACACCCACATCTTGCATTGTAATACCTGGTGTCGATAGAGGTGGTAATTTGACGGCATCCTAATTCCACCCTTATCAATTCATGGTGGCCAATAGTTGGTTTATTCTGGTACCAACTCTCAAGGGGGTCAACAAACCCAGACATCATCAGCAGACTACAAGACAACATTGCAGTTGCTATTCATCACCTTTGATGAAATTTTTTGAAAGACGCAGCAGTACTGACAGTTGTTGATATTTTGAAACTACCCGGCGCTGCTCGGCGGTATTGAAGTTTGTCTACAAATAGAAGGACAAGTACCGAGCGAATGGATTTCCTGATCTGTTGAGAAGAAGGACAAGTGCCGTAACAACTGTTCCGGTCTCAGAATTACTGTTGCAGATTCAGAAGGTCAAGTTCAGAAGCTGTTTCCTGTCAGAAGCTGTTTCCTGTTAGAAGCTCATTTCCTTCGTCATGGCAGTTTACGAGAGCAGATATGGATCAACGTTGGATCATTGTCCTAAGAATGCTGATCACATCCTGTTCTGAACTGTGCTGACGTTGTGGATACATAGAAGTTAAGTGGCCTGTTTTGTTTGTGAACTGTGCCCTTATGTTCTAACTGAGCCTTCTGTCTATCACATTTTTCGCACTCTTTATATGTTTACATGTTATATGTTATTTGGATTTGTATTTATATGTTTATATTTCTGCGGGTTTTCTCGGTTGGGCGGTGTCTTTCAGTAGATGATACCACGTCACAGAGGTTCTACTGTTAGCGTTTTCGTTAGGGACTGTGCGAATTTCCTACTGTGAAATTTGCTAGCGACAATCGTTGCTATATCTGTTTAGTTGTGACGAGTTGTGCTTTATTTTCGTTTTTTGTATTTTTTTTTTTTTTTTTTTTTTTTGTTTCTCTCTTCTTTCTGTTTTTTAGTTTCGATTTCAATTGTTTGTATTTGTAGGTCTCCTCTTTTCTATTATTCAGTTCTTCACGTAAATTTTTGTGTATATACTGTAGCGTCATTTGTTTGTCATATCTTCGCATTCTGTCATCATATTCTTTTTAGTTTCGCTGTTTATTTATTTGACTTATGCGAATGTTTTCGTATTGTTTGATCTTTGTTATTGTTTACATTGACTCTGATCTTTGTTATTGTTTACATTGACGTTGATCTTTGTTATTGTTTACATTGACTCTGATCTTTGTTATTGTTTACATTGACTTTGATCTTTGTTTTGTTTACATTGTTGGTACTTTGTTATTGTTTACATTGTCTTGTTATTGTTTGCATAGTTCTTGCATAGTTAGCTTTCACTATTGTTACATATATGCTCATGCACTATTGATCTATAGTGCACTTATCATAACTAGCTGGTGGTTTTTTCCTTATGCACTATTGTAGTGCAGTTATGATAAATAACTGATGGTTATGCACTGATTTGGGTAGTGCACTGATAATTAAGAGGTGACTTGTGATATTATTGTACAACTGATAATACAAATTGGTGTCAAGTCTTGTTTCCCACAGAGATTGGAGTAAACATAGTAATTATACAAGCACTTTATTAAGTCTTGTTGCTATTAAGATTGAAATAAGATAATTAATTATTTCAGGTTCTGTACTCACATTTTAGACATCATGTCTACATTTGAGTACTTTATTGAGCAGGGTAAAGCCCTTGGGAAGACAGGTGATAAATTAGAAGAATTTGCGACTGTTCAATATGCCAAGGCATTGAAGTCGGAGGAAAAGAAAATGAAAGAACTAACTGAACAAAAGAGAATAGATGCTGAAAATTTAAAACTGCAGATGCAGGTAGATGAAAAGAGATTACAAATGGAAATGGAAAAACAAAAAAGAGAAGCAGAATCTCAGGAGAAGAGACTTCAGGCTGAGGTTGAAAATAAGAGACTTGAAAAAGAAGCTGAAAATAAGAGACTTGAAATAGAGGCTGAAAATAAAAGATTAGAAAAACAGGCTGAGGCTGAAGAAAGAAGGTTACAAAGAGAAGCTGATGAGAGAAAAGCAAAAATGGAACATGAAGAAAAACTCTTAGCTTTGGAGTTAGAAAAGTTGAAGTTATCTAGTAATGCTAATGATGCTAATAAGGTATCATCTGCTAATAAGTCTAATGCTGTTGATTTCAAGCTTAATTTACCAGCATTCAATGCTTCAATTGATGATATAACATTTTATCTAGATAGATTTGAAAGTGCATGTAAGGTGCATAATATAGATAAAACATTATATGTTTATCATCTGTCCAAGATACTTAGAGGTGATGCTTTGACTTTGTTGGGTATGGTAGATGTGCCTGACAAGAACAACTATGAGGTTGTCAGGGCGGCATTGTTAAAGAAGTACCAACTTAACGAAGACGGATATCGTCTTAAATTTAAAAACATGTTACCAGAAACTGGAGTTGAATTCTCAGAATTCATCTCAGGCATACGTCTTACTTTTTTACGATGGGTTGAGCTTTCTAAGACAGAAAGTACATTTGAAGCCCTCATGGACTTACTTCTTAGAGACAAGGTTATGTCTTCTGTTAATGAAGCTTTTCTTTCTTTTCTTCATGAGCGTAAGCCTAAAAATATAAAAGAAATGGAAGAATACTGTAGCCAGTATGTTACTGCACATCCTCACATAACCATTAGCAACTCTAAGGTAAAAGAAGGTCTGCCAGTTGCTTCGGCAGCACCTTATGGCCCGAATTTTATGCGTAAATTTCAGGGTAGCCAGCAAAATTTCAATAAAAAGAGTAACCGTAATTATGCCCAGAACCATGGTAATCAATTTCAGGGAGATTCTTCTTCCCAGAACTGGAGACAACCTAATATTACACGGTATTCTATTCCCGGTAACTTTAGAAATTTTCATAAAGGTAATCGGTATAGAGGAAAATATTTTTTGCAGAGACCTCAATACCAAGATAATAGAGGTTCTCAACAGCATAGAGATGGTAATGACAGTTATGGAAACTGGAACGCAAACCAGGATAAAAATTACAGTAGGGACTTTAATGATAATTGCAGAGGCAATAATGGTCGCGGTAGATCGCAACAGAAGAGAAAAAGATATCAACAGACAAACTCTGTTCAACAAGAATCTCAGGGAGCAGATAAACAGGTTAATAATGATAAAGACCATAATGCTATCGGATGCTCATCTTTTGACTTTGGTAGGGCAAATAAATGTATCCAATGCAGTACTTTATTTGATCCGAAAACCATTAGTACTCTAAGCTGTGGTCATCCTTTGCCCGCTCTTCCTGCTAATGTTGCTCATGATGGGAGAGGTTCTCTTATATTACATAAGGGGCTTGTAAATAGTAATCCAGTCTCGGTGTTGTTTGATTCTGGATGTACTACTGTCGGGGTTAGGCAATCTCTTGTAGATCCATTCTGTGCTACAGGAAAGGTCATCAAATGTGTCACATTTGGTGGCACGTTGGAAAAATATCCTACTGCCATAATACATATTGCTACTCCTTTCTTCACGGGAGAGGTCCACGCGTGTCTACTTCCAAACCCTATTGCGGACCTTATTATTGGTCGTATTCACGGAGTTAGGGAATGTACCCCACAGCAGATTGCTGTTTGGGAAGAGCAAAACATTGAAGCTACCAATGCGGTGGTCACAAGAGCACATGCTCTGGATCCACCTCAAACTTCATTAACTAATAATGATGAAGTAAATGAACAAAATAGTCACTTGACTATTACACGTGACTCATTTATCAAATTGCAAGAAGAAGATCCGTCGTTACAAAAATTCTTCATTCTAGCAAAAAAAGGTGATCCTAATCAAAATACTAATAGAAAATCTTGGATTTCTATGAAGAACGGCGTACTTGTACGTATGGTACAAGACTCGACTACATCCACTCATTCACAAATTCTTGTGCCTAAGAGCATGAGGGTGCAAATATTGCAACATGCTCATGACTCGCAATGTGCTGGACATATGGGTTTTTCCCGTACAAAGTCGAGAGTTCTTGCGGCTTTCTTTTGGCCATTTGTGAGCAAGGACATACGAATGTACTGTCGCTCTTGCAAAGTATGTCAGGAGGTCAAATCTAAAGGACCACGACATGCTGCGCCTATTCAGGCTGCTGACATTCCAATTCGCCCTTTTCAAAAAATGGCAATAGATATTATCGGTCCTTTTAGAATTAAGTCGGCTAGAGGACATCAATTTATTCTTACATGTGTCGATATGTGCACACGTTGGCCAGAGGCAATACCTCTCAAGAGCATCTCAACTGCTGATATCGCAGACGCTCTTTGGCTGATATTTTCTCGCTTGGGTTTTCCCGGAGAAATATTGTCAGACCATGGCACTCAACTTATATCAGACACTATGTCACAGGTAATGTCTATGCTACATATAAAAAGGTCTCTCAGCAGTATCTATCACCCAATGTCTAATGGGTTGGTCGAACGTTTAAATAGGACTCTAAAAACTTTACTGGGTAAAATAACTGAGGATCATCCTCAGGATTGGGACAGGGTCTTACCCGCGGCTCTCTTTGCGTATAGAGAGGTCCCCAATGAACATACGGGGTTTTCCCCTTTTGAACTTGTCTTTGGCGCGCAACCGCGCGGCCCTATGTCTTTACTTCACGATCTAATCACTGCCGATAATATTAGCGATGAGACTCAGTCTTCTTATGAGTACGTCATTGCTCTTAGGAAAAAAATCATTGAGGCATGCAGACTAGCAACTTCGTCTTCCGAATTTGCTAAAGAAAAGGCAAGGCAGTTTGCGAATAAGAATAGATGTCTACGACAACTTTGTCCAGGTGACAAAGCTCTCGTTCTACTTCCTTCAAGGGAGAACAGACTTCTAATTGCATGGAAAGGTCCATATGCAATAGTCTCCAAAATTTCTGATGTCGACTATGTTGTCGATATTGATGGAAAGCATAAAACTTTCCACATAAATATGCTCACGGAATTTCATGAAAGACCAGACTATTTGCAGCCTATTTTCCAGGCAACGGACAATTCTCAAGTACCTCATGGTCAATACTCATCGCTGTCAGTTATACAGGATGAGGAAACTACTTTTTCTGATGTCAATCTTCCTCTTTCTATGGTCCCACTTTATTCTACGGAATCTTGGAAAAACGTGACCGTTTCTCCAAATCTTTCCGCTGAGGAACATCGACAAGTTTCTTCGATGTTGCAAACATTTCAGGATGTTCTTACAGACATCCCGGGACACACACATGTCATTGAACATGACATTGTGCTAACTGATCATAATCCTATCAGAGTCAGACCCTATCCAATACCTATCCATTTCCAGTCTCAAGTCGAAAAAGAATTGGATGAAATGATACGTTTGGAAATCATTGAACCATCCACTTCAGCATACTCTTCGTCTATGGTTATTGTTCGAAAGAAGGATAATAACATTCGCATTTGCGTAGATTATCGCAAATTGAACCAAGTTACGAAGTTCGACGCTGAACCTATGCCTTCATTAGAAGAGCTACTCAATAAACTTTCTAATTCTAGATTCTTTACCAAACTAGATTTGTCTAAAGGTTATTGGCAAGTCCCGCTAACTGAACGTGCCAAACCTTTTACAGCTTTTTCTACACCTAGGGGTTTATTCCAATGGAATTTCATGCCTTTTGGTCTTATGAACGCCCCTGCTACATTCGTACGCATGATGCGGCGAATTCTCGCATATCGTACAGATGTCATAGCATATCTAGATGATATCTGTCTATTCAGTGATTCCTGGGAAGATCACTATTTGGGTTTATACGAATTACTGTCTACTCTTCGCGAGTATAACTTGACTGCAAAACCCTCTAAAGCCTTTATAGGATTTAGTGAGATTTCTTTCCTAGGTCATCGTGTTGGTCATGGTCTTTTAAAGACAGAGGACCACAATGTTTCAAAAATACTTAACATTTCGGTCCCTAAGACAAAGAAACAAGTAAGGAGTCTATTAGGTTTGATCCAATTCTACGGACGATTCATTCCGAATCTGTCCTCCATTATGGCACCGCTTTCTACTTTATTGAAGAAAGGGTCGCCTAATTTGATCCGCTGGTCAAAAGAATGTCAATCCTCATTGGACCAGGTTAAAGACCTATTTTCATCTCCACCTATTCTTAGGTTACCTACTATTGAGAAGACTTTTGTTCTTCGAAGTGACGCCTCGTCAACTGGGATTGGGGCAGCACTAATGCAGGAGTATTCTGATACTCTGCATCCGGTGATGTATATCTCTAGGAAATTAAATGCTGCAGAAAAGAATTACTCGGTTTTAGACCGTGAGTTATTGGCTATGGTATGGTCTATTCTGAAGTTACAAAGATTTCTTCTAGGCGCACATTTCATTGTGGAAACCGACCAGAAAGCGCTTACTGCTATTCAGAGCAAAAACTTGAAGAGCTCGAGGTCCACTCGTTATGCCATAGCTCTTCAACCATTTCATTTCTCGGTTCGAGCTATCCGTGGTTCGGATAATGTAATGGCGGACATTCTGTCCAGATGCCCACACGATTCCACATGATTCTTCTGTCATATATATATTTCCTGATATACAGTCCAATGTTATAATGACATGTTAGTAGATTTTTTTTTTTTTCTCACTTTTTTGAGGGGGAATTTATAACATTGTACCATGTAATTATCTAAGAAGGCTTAGTTAGTGATATACGGGCCAAAAGATCACTCGGCCACATTTAAATAAATTATTTTCAGGATTGTATTGAGAGATTTACCAGTTGTCTTTAAGATTTGTGTTATTGATATTTTCGCAGCACATCATTGAAGATGCGAGATTGTGTCCATTGTGGAACTTTGAGTATATCAAGTCCTGTCCTAGATTGGGAGCGGATGATGTCCACATCTTCTTCTATTGAATGTTTTATGTCAACGAAGATCAACACATGTATTACTTATTAGTTACTGATGCATTACATAATGTAATAAAATAGTGCGGTATATTAATATATTACACCGCTATTTGCAACACATTGTATGATATCATAATAATATATTTGATTTCATATATTGGTATGAGAATAATTTGACTTTTATTATGATGTTGCCAGCATTGTGGTTTGTGTTGGTGGCACCTTCCTGGGATATATACGCGTATACTTAGATAAATTTTTCTCTAAGGACCTGGGATATGATCTCAGTTTCGCTCCAAGTGTTGAGCTATTTTGTTAGGTATATCCGCGCATCATACGTGCGTTAGGAGCCTAGATTTTTCCGGCTCCAGGATTTAAAAAAAAAAATGTTCTTTTTTTTTTTTCCCGGGAGGGTGCGGTAATGTTACGCACAAATAATTACTTTTTTCCAAAGTCTTTGTATGATCGTTTTTCGTATGTATGATCATTATTTGACTGAAATGCATGTTATATATATTTTATGGTCAAAGGGACAGAACCCGATATATCGATACTGCTATTTTTTATGAGTTTACCTCCTCTTGTATAGAGACACGTTCGGTCTATAATGTCTTGAACGAAGCGTGACCATATCTCCTTATTTGGTAGTATCAGTCAACTGTTGTAGATGTTTGAAACCTTTCTTAACGCTTCTGTTCATGTCCATAAAAGGCGCGACTGTGTAAGACTTTTATCTCGAATGTTCTTAGAATCGTCTTATTGTGAACAGCGACTCAGAGATTGTCACTCTGCGCATGTCTCGACTTGGTTGTCGTTTGTTGTTCCGCCCAGGTCGGGGAGTTGAGAAATGGACTGATTAGCGAGCGGACGCGACTGCGTCTTGTGATTCTCTGAGGGAAATACATTGTCTTTGTGAGTTAGTTAGCTAACTAGACTATTTCCCCGTATTATTCAAGCCTGCCTGGAGGCATATGTTCATGGTTGATTTTCCGAAATAAGGTAATTCCTCTTGTATCGAACTTTAGGCTATCATCTAGAGGTTCGTCATTTTGTCGCCTTTTTGCTCGCCTGTGTGATTCAAAATGGAGAGGTACTTTGACTAGGATTAAGTCACCGGTATCTTTATACCTGAACTAGTTATATATCTATGGGTCGCTCTAGACCAACAAGACTATTGTCTGTGTTCCAGGATTCGTTATATCAGAGATCACGTCCAAGTCAGATGGTTAGACTTAGGAAGGTTATAAAGGTCGAGCTGACCTGTAATCCATGTATGCTACTCACGTGCAGACAGTAAACGGACGTATTGTATACATCTGATCTGCTAGCATCAGGAAGGAATAATTATTATTGTCTATGAACATTAAGGATCTGCAGCTGACCACGGTTGCAGAAGTTATATGTATTATTTATCAAGCTTCGCTATGATATTTGTTTTCCATACAACTATTGAGTATTGACTCCTACATGACTGTCAGTTAACATGAGTTTGAATGCTGCATTCGTTATACTATGCTGATGATAACATAAGTATCATGACTGTTTTGTGGCGTGCAATAAATGGTATAAACCTAAAGCGAAGTTACCATTTTTATGACTCTACACGTCATGTTGCCTGTGGTGTACCCTGAACTGTTCTACTGCAACACACACACCGCAACAATCTAAACCAGATAAGACACCCACATCTTGCATTGTAATACCTGGTGTCGATAGAGGTGGTAATTTGACGGCATCCTAATTCCACCCTTATCACCTATGCTCCTTTGGGAGTGGAGGGTTATGAATGAATGAATGAATATCGTCTGGTTGCGGACCATGTCTCGTCTTGTTACTTCAACCACCTTCCTCAGATACCTCATTTATGAGGTTTGGATCTGGCTTTTGTGGGTTGTAGTCATTGCCCATGACTCGCATCCATATGTCAAGACTGGGACATAGGTGGAGCGGTATACAGCCATCTTCGTTTTCTTACCAACCTCTCTCTTGCTGAGGAATCCTCGATTTATGGCCTAAAAAAGTCTCCCAGCTGCTGCTTTTCTTTGATGCCTCCCTTTCGGTCTATAATAGCACCGAGATATTTAAAGTGGTCGACCTGCTCCAGGACCTGTTCTCCCAGCTTAATCTGATGTCTTCTTTCTTCTCGTGATATCACCATGGATTTTGTTTTAGAGCTGCATATGACCATCCCTCTCTTCTCCAGCTCTTCCTTCCAGACTTGCAGGTTGGATTGGAGATGTGCCTCTGATTTAGCAATCAGGGCAACATAATCAGCAAATGCCAGCTCTGAAATACATACCTGTCTCATCTTCCAGTACCCCACTGAATACTTTCTTGTTCTCTCCTTACATGTCTTGATAACATCGTCCATGAGGAGTATGAAAAGATAAGGTGACAGGATATCACCTTGTCTTACACCAGTGGTAGTCCTGAACTCTTCTGACTTATGGTTTGCTGTACTCACATAATTTCTGCAAGACTTTTAGAAGCTCTGTATAGCATGAATCAGAGGTGCTGGAATGTTCTTCCTTGCCAAACAGTCCCAAAGTTTGCTCCAGGGGACCCTGTCAAACGCCTTTTCCAGATCTATGAAACAAAGATGGATCTCACTCTTATACTCAAGGGCCTTTTCATTCAGCTGTCTGAGTGTGAAGATTAGGTCTTAAGTGCCCCAGATATCAGGGGCTTATTGCTACAGCGGTGAGAAACACAGAAGAACAGCCTGATGACTTGGAAACCCTCTGGCTTAAATTCAAGGACATCATAAAGACAGCTGCTGCAGAAGCATGTGGTGAATTCCGACTTGGGAACAAGAGAAAGAGGACACCTTAGTGGACAGAGGAAGTCAGAGAGAAAATAAGAGAGAAGAAAATGGAATGGAAACAATACTTAGGAGCTAAAAACACATCAGGACAAATAGAGAAATATAGAGAATATGTGATACTCAGAACAGAAGCAAAGAACAAGGTGCTAGCAGCAAAACAGAAGTCCTGGGAAGAATTTGGAGAAAAGCTAGAAAAAGATGCGCAAGAAAACCAGAAATTGTTCTACAAGACCCTAAAGAACATGAGGAAGGAAAAACAATGCCCTCTCAAATTTATAAAGGACAAGCAAGGCAAATTGCTTACTGCCCCGAAGGAAGTAATGGAAAGATGGAAAGAATATTTCTCTGAACTCCTTGATGGTGAGCAAGGTCAAGCATCAGAAATGATAACCACTAGCACAGAAGAGGAAACCAATAGTGATGAAGATGACATAAAGATGGAAGAACTGAAGGTGCACTGGAGAAAATCAAGATGGGCTAGGGTTTCGGTACAGGTAACCAATTAAAACGGGGGTCAGGTTGTGGAGTTTTATTTCCAGCCATATACATTCAACTATATATATAGTTGGAAAATAACAAAATCATTGGAGAACAAGCTGAATACATTCGAGAACAAATGTCTTAGAAAACTCATGAACATCAGTTGGAAAGAATTCAAGACTAATCGACAAATAAGAGAAGACTCTAGGCAGAAATATGTCTCCGACTATATAAGGAAAAGACGATGGTCATATATCGGTCATGTCCTACGAATGCAAAACAACAATACCACTACAGGCGCTCACTTGGGTTCCTGAGGGTAAGAGGAAAAAAGGAAGACCAAAAGAAACACTCAGAAGAACAATAATAAGAGAAGGAAGAACGTTGGGCCTAAATAATGTGCAAGAGCTAAGAGGAGTGGCGTCACAACGAACAACCTGGAGAGCACTGGTTTCTGCCTTATGCGCCGTGTTTGGTGCTTAAAGAATTTATTATTATTATTATTATTATATACGTTCAATGCCAGTATATTCTAGATCATCACGGCGTCTGTACTGAAGAGATGTTGAGATGTATATGACTAGCCCTGTTTCATGTTGTCTGTTAGAATTCCGCGAATGGTGGTGAATCCATTAATCCTAATTTCTTCATCTGTAATTTTGTCATTGAGACGGGTTTCAGAAAAACCAAATATGTGGAAGTTTTGTTGGAGAGAGGTGGAGACTTCAGAAAGCTTACCTAGCAGGTGGTAAATGTTTAAATGACCAATTTTAAACCCTGATAGTTTAAGCCATGAATTTATGTAGCATCCCATTATTTGTATACTGCCTTCGTCGTTGGTCACCGACATTAGACTTAACAGATGAGTAAGAATACTTTCAGAAAGCAAGTTCATTTGCTCTGTATAGTTTCTCTCTCTCTCTCTCTCTCTCTCTCTCTCTCTCTCTCTCCCCTCCCCCTCCCCCCGGGGGGTCTCTCTGAAGAGACAAAGAAAGAATATGATTACTGCCCCCTCAGGCATGTCGTACAAGGCTACTGACATAAGGTTATGCATGGGGCTGGCAACCTCATCATGTCAAACAAATTGCCACAGAATCAATGATGCAAGACCATGTGACTGTTTCGTGCAGGCCTCCTGCTGTAGTAATTCAACGCTGCGTAAGGAGCTCAAAGAATGATGATGATAAGTTCATTTGTATTTGGACATGGGTTTTTAAACACCCGACGTACATTGAGTCTAGGTTTAACCTGGCACGCCTAACCAAAGCGAGGCGAAGCTTCTAACATTTTAACAACTTGATGTCGATGATCCTGCAAAATAAAAGCCCGAGATTCTTTTCATAACTTTTTTTTTTTTTTTTTTAAACCTAAAGAACACCCTTTCCCAAATAAGGAAAACATGGGAAACTATTGGGTGGCAAAACTCTACTGAAATTGAGATGGTAAATAAAATGGGTGTAAAAGTTAGCGCTGGGATTTTTAAACGGGATTACACGGGTTACGGAACATGTTTTTGTGGAGGGTATTCAGACCAACGAAACGGGACACCTTTGCTAGGTGGAACGTCGTAGTGAAGGGGTGGACCCATACTTGTCGAATGTGTCAAAAGAAATGTTTAAATTTATCTCCTAATGCTGTATGGAAATGTCATAACAAAGATAGCATAAACGAGATGTGACTTTTCCGTTCTCATGAGACTTTTTTTTTTTTTTTTTTTAGAATTGGTTGTAGGAAAGTATGAATAGAACGCTGATACTTGCTTGCGGTAGGTAGACGGAACAACCACTATTCAAACGGTTTCACGTCTGCAGTCTAATGCTTCACAGTCGAGGGAGTTTTCCCGCGATAATAATGACGACACTGGTGCGCTATTTACATCTCGGGTAAATACGACATATCCTGTCTTTAAATACCGTCGTTTATGTTGTCACGCTGTCGTCATACTGTCTACGTTTATGTTGTCATAATGTCTACCTTATTTTGTCAGGATATCTACGTTTATGCTGTCACGTTGGATATCTACACGGTATAATAACTGGTTGCACAGAAAAGACGGTATGTAGACCTACTCACAGTGGTTTTAATATGTAAGATCAAGGCTGTAATGGATCACTACAATTTATTCTCTTGCTGGTGATAAAGTTTCTAGTCCACCTCTCGATGATTCCCTGCCATTTTTTTTAACGCTGTTGGACTTTCCCTGTTTGCGGTTTTCAGCAGTGTTTTTTTTTTTTTTTTGGTCACATTTTGTACTCGCGCTAAATAACCAGTGTTCGCTGAACACTGAGGAAGTACGGGCAGCGTTGGCATAGCAGACAGTCTTTTCAGGGCTTCATAGCACTATAGCACGTTTCACTAGCTTTGCCCTCAAACAAATGTAATTATCTGATTAACCGTCTAACGTATTAATGCCATTTTTTGCATACGATGTTATATTGGGTTAGACCCAACAAATATATACTTTATATCTGTGCATCTTGTCCAGTTCCCATAAACGGATGAAATCCTTTGATCTTTGTCGGCATACTAATTATTGTGTATCGAGAAAAGAAATTTTACCACTTCATGCACAGATTCTGTGAATTGATTAGGCATAGGCGTGTCTACTATTACAATAATGTGGCCATCACGTTTGCAATTGAATACGTGTTGAAGATGATTTCTTAAATGATCTGCATGCGAGATACTCGTGACATTGTTTGTCATTGACATTTAATGCGCTACCATACTGGACCTTCCTTGATCTAATTATTTCAATGGGTATCATCTATTTGCGGTTCATAAATATCATAATGGAACGTTGCTCCTCTAATGTGCTTGTAAATAACGGTAAGGTCATCTTTAAAGAAATTAAACTTCATCCGAATCATAATCAGATGTCTCTGAGAAATTGAAAATCAATCTCGGCTGAATGAAGGACAAACCATCATTCTTCCAATATTCCTCTTCCTCTTGTAACACATGGTTCTCACTTTTCTTCCAATAATCCCTGGCTATATTGGAGATGGCGGCTTTTATAAGTATTTCAACATCTTTTAATTTGAACGTTCTATTTTCTGTTGCTACATGTTTCTTAATTTTAGCCCATACTAATTCTATTGGGTTTAAGTGAGAATGGTAAGGAGGTAATCTTAAACATTTGTGACCATGTTCATGGATTGCCTTGTCTATGTGAAATATCTTTGTATGCTGTGTATTTTTTTACAATTCCAAGTAATTCAGGTTCATGGACATTTCTTTGAATGGAATGTTGTTTATGGTCAGCCAAATCTTTATTACATCTTTAATACTTGGTGAATTAGAAACTTTATCTTCTGGTGCCACAACGTTGTGATATGAGGCATTGTCCATTATCAAACACCACTGTCTATCCAAGGAAGGAAGTACATGATTCACAATCCAATCTTGAAATATCTTGCCATTCATCTCTGCATGGTAATCCCTATTATCTGTGGATTTTGAAACAAATATGAGTTCAGTATTATTTAGAAGCCCATGATGGCTGCTTCCTGGATGTGCAATTATTAGGCGCTGTCCTTTGCTGCTTGGTACTAGTCTCTTAGTTGTTCCATCAGATGATTGCCATTCTCGTTCATTACTGTGGTGCGCATTGATCCAAGTTTCATCTAAATACACAAAATCATAACAATCTCTTCTCATTTCTCTGACCTCGCGTAAATATTTGCTTCTCATTGCAACTATATGAGGCTTCTCACAAATAATGTTTCTACCACCAACATATTTTCTAAAAGTGAATCCCAAACTCCTAATAGTCCTCCATAGCGTAGATTTGGAAATATCAATGTCATTATTCTTTCTTAACCAAATTTTCAATTTCCTTAAAGTCACTGCCTCATTATTGTGAAACATATTGCAAATTTCTCTGCGGATTAATTCTCTATCAAAATTATCCATCACTCTTGGCCTAATTTTCGTGTGTAAAACACTTGAATTAGAAATTTCAGATGTCGCTATCCAGCGGTGCAATGATCGTTTGCTTATCCCCAAGGCGTGAATAGTCCTCTTTTGTGGGTTTGAAATAGAATGATATAGTTTTCCTCGAGTAGCTTCATTGCAGAAATACTTAAAACTCCTATTTGTGATTTGCTGTAATGTCATAAAATGTACTCGCAGACTCATTTTTCCTTATTAACCACACAATAATTTTTGTAGACACACCTCTGATTGACAATGTGTGCATTGCACCGGATATAAACTGTTTTATGTTCAAGAAGTGCGATTTCACGTGTGGTGAAGTGGGATGTTATAAATATTTATAGGGGACTTAGTGTACTGACTGAGATCAGCTGTGAAGGTATATATATATCTAATAAGAGTAGTGTATTATATATATAACCTTACTTGCTGCCACATATGTATACCTCAGTCAGAATTATTCTGGAATAGTGTGATGACTACGTTATATGTCTAGGGTATGTGTATGATGAAGTGTAAGTCATAACAACAACAGACAGATAAACAATTTAATTTATTCCACCACACTTGACAACACTGTGACACTCACATACATAAAACACTCTACGAGGATATCTTAAAGGAGTCACTGATAACTTTTCAAATAACAATATGTATTCATTGCTGTCATGAATGTATATGTGTCCTGATTCAAATACAAAGGAACCAGGAATCACAATCAATTTTAATTACAAGTTATATGTACAGAATTTATTAATATGAATCTTGTAGTGACATATATTTTTAATAGTATCCTATGTGTGTTAGTTGTGTAGTAGTAATATGAGGTAATACTGGTTTTGTTTTGTTCAAGCTCTGTTGGTATTTGTCATCATGACTTCAATAGTTTGTCTTTATTGGAACTAGTATTGGAGATGTTCTCAGTTCCTGATATTAAAACAATTAAATTCCCCTCTTAATTGTATTTTACACTGTCATTTTAAGATGGGGGTACATAATGTTGAGCTCAGCTGGCCACATCAGCTTATCTTGCGTGATGGCGGCAGGAAAAGACTCCTCTGCTCGATTTCTCCCCTGGGCTCTGGAGACACCTCACTGATAGCTAAATGGACCAAGGAGTATGCTGTCCGACTCTGGATTCAGCAAAGCTCTGACCAGGTGCTGCTCAATAACGTCAAGACCACGGTCCCTGTAAACAAGAAGGATGTACCTTCTACTTCATAACTAATTGATACTCTAGTTCTACACTGAGCACAATACATCACAAACATTGAGTTCAGAGCGTTAGGCCAACTGTCAGCTTCATCTGAAATACTTAATACCAGTATTTCCCTCCCTAATGGTTACTACGCCTCTGCAATTCCAGCATTATTTCTGTCTAATCAATAATCTAGGTGTCAGTGTACTGTTTGGCCATTCCATGCCGTTTTACTTTCCTCCGACACCTTCTGTTCAGGCTGGAGCATTATAGGCTTTACATCATGTTCGCTACTGAACTACACATATATACAGGCATAAATTAACAATTTACATTCAATTTTCATTAAAAGATATTGAATATTTCAAGCTTACCACAATTCATAGAATAATAAACAGTTTCGTTGACTGGCAATGGATATAGCACAACTCCGATCTGCCGGTGTTCCAGGCTTTATTTTATATAAAATATACACTGGTGCTCAACGTACTGCTCCTTAGTAGGTTTATTACAAGATCTGGCAATGAACAGACGCTCTGAATCAAGTATATTCGCAGCTCTACCCAATGAAACCACGTCTCCACATCTTTTCAAAAAAGTACCCCGTCTATTCGTTTCCCATAACAACACAAGATAGTATTTATAGCCCGACCAATCGTGTTTAGTCTTATATTTGTTGCGCTCCAATCAATTAGGAGTTAACATGGTAGGCTATTTCCGTAACGTAAGGTTTTTTCAAACACGTTATAAAAAAATTTTATGAGCAGAAATGATTTCATGCTGTCAGGCACCCCCACTATTTTATTTTGGTTATAATTTGGTAATTCCTAGACTATTTGCGTAACGTTTTACATATTCTTTGTCAGCAAGCCCTAAGGAACCCAAATATACAAATTTAAAAGAGCTAAGTGGCTGCGTTCAAAATATGCAATTTCTTCTACCTCCTGTTTCGAAGATGTGCTGTCTGGGTACTGTAATGTTTTCAAACGTAAACCCATCTAATGTTATCTTTTCTAATAAGCGTTTTTCAAGATTTTAAAACCTAACTCTGGGAAGGTTAGTGTTTTTATCACTGTCCGTCTGAAAAAAAGTTAGTGCATGTGGCCTTACACGCGTGATAGTAGTAATTGTATATCGCGTTACGCTTGTTGGGGGTGGCATTAATAGCGAGACACGTGTTTAGTGTTGCATGCGTTCCTGATTTTCAGCCCTCCCTTCTTTCTATTTGAGTCCATCTGTTCGTTCGTTTTGGTAACGTAGTATAATTAATGTTAGGCTTAATTTAGGTCATTACGCAGTGTGCCTCTCAATGTTTTTCTTAGAAATGCAATACCCGTTTTAATGTGTTTTGGAAACGCTTGTATTTATGCAGTGGCTTATATTTAACGTGGAAACGTTACAATTTGCAGACGAAGCATAAAACAAAGGGGATTTCGAGTACTGTCATTGTGACAGCACTGTTATTTTACCATTGCTCTTCCTTTTATTAAATGTATTTGTTAGGCTTTATATTTACCTGATAATTTATATATGTGGATTAGAATATTTCACGACATCACGCAATTTCACTCAAAAATCATGCCAATTGCTTGATAAACCAAAAATATGCAAATGAGGTCGTATAATTTACTGTAGACATTTCAATATGTGTGCGTGTGATGTGTGTTGGCAAGTAGGATTTTATATTATATCGCAAAGAAACGAAAATTGAAACCAATGGCCGCATTTTAATGAAAAATTTAATTCATAGGGTCTATACCATTTCAAATTCACACACAAAATTTCACTTATATGCGTTATATATTCGCTGAGATATAGCATTTTGAAGTTGGGCAAAGCTAGTGAAACGTGCTATAGCAAATAACGTTAGTCCTTTTCAGGACTTAGTATTTTTCAACGCTTTTCAGGGCTACTTCATGCTAGCTGAAAGAAGTTAGTGGTCCTTTTCAGGGCTTAGTTTTAATCTAAACTACGCTTCAGTTTACGGAGTTTGCTTAACTTTTGAATGGCAAATTGCGCTCTGATATAACCAACGGACTTAAATCTAGGTTGAAAGAATGTACCTCGCCACAAGAAGGCAAAACCACTCAAGGTTTGTTGTTGTATGCTTTGCACTGCGCCTGGTATTTGGCCGAAGTATTTTATAGTACCACTTTCTTTAAAAACATGAACGATTCTGATCGCGTGCACGTATTTTTACAGGCTTTTCTTTAATTTGCACCGTATGTCACTCTCTTGTTACCTTCAAATCTTGCAATCGATTTTCCAATCACTTCCAGATGAGCAATAGCTCTGAAACTTGGCATAGTTTCCCCATAACAGTACAGTAATCAGTCGTAAAAATAATAAAATGAATATTAATTTTTTTTTTGGAATTGTATCATCAGTGAAATGGGCGATTGCAAACAATCTAGGTGTATTTTTTCCAACAAGATTGTCTCTCTTGAGAGAAATATTGAAACTCCCCCCCCCCCCCTTTTTCCACACACACACACACACTATCGCGCGTGCACAGGCATACACACAACTGACAACTACATTTTAAAAAATGAAATTTACAACTCTTATCAAAAAAAAATTTTTTAATAAAACAAACAAAAAAATATTAACTTTCCGTGTAATGTACTGAATAATGAAATCCGCCTCCTGTGCTCTGGACTCGTTTATCGCAAACTGATAATGTCATTAGCAGATCGATTACATTTGACTTAAATTAAAAAAAAAAAACACACACACACAAAACACTAAAAAGAAGAAGAAGAAAAAATATTTTTAAAAATATTTTAAACACATGCACTAAAAAGCCACAAATAATTTTTCAAGGAGTTTGTAGCTTACAGTCAAAAAATGTAACATCAAATTGACAAAAAGCCTGGGTCGCTTAAGCGCTTATCATATATTTTATCCATAAGTGTGTAATGAAGTATAAAGCAGAAGTTAATTTCATGTAGAATCAGCGCCCCAGGCTTTTTGTCAATTTGATGTTACATTTTTTTACTGCAAGCTATAAACTCCTTGAAAAATTATGTGTGGCTTTTTAGTGTATTAAAAGCCTGTGTTTAAAATTTTTTTTTTTAAATATGTTTTATTGCTTCTGATTTTGCTTTCTTTTTTTTTTTTTTTTTTGGTGGCCAGTTTTTTTTTTCTCTCGTTTGTTGGCTTCGCTAAGGACTGAATTACACGTTACTTAAATGTACCTTCTTGTATTGTTGGCTGCTTGTTTTCAATAATCTCATTTGGGACCCCAAGATGCAGCAATAGTGAATGCAGTCAGCGACTCATAGCTTGACTGCCTGCGTCAGGACCAGCGAACCAGAGCTGGTCAAGACCGTGCTCCACCTCCACGTGGTGGTCCTGGAAACAGTCTGCAGCAGTGCAGGCTGGCTGAGCGAGCATGGATCGAAATGGGAAGGCAAACCCGGTCCTTAAAGAATGCCGTGTAGAAGTCGGATGTGTCGACCGAAAGGTGCAGATATCACAGCTTAGGCGCAAACAGACACAACGCAACCACCGTCCTTTTCAGGACGAACGAGGAAGAAGAAGAATTTAAAGGTCGCTTCAAAATTTAATTGTGAATCCGTGTCTGAGTTTATAAAGAAAAAAATAGTTTAACGAAAGTATGTAACATCTGCTGCGCTGCTGTGGAGAGAATATAGGACGTTACAGAAGCAGTGCTGTTCGTTCGTTTCTATCCCCAGAGCTTTTGAGTTTCCTTGTTACACGTTTTTATTTGGGAGAAGAGGCAATGCCTAAGTAGTTGTCTTTCTCGTTCTTTGTCTTGATTTCTGTTCCTATTATTCATTACCACCAGACCACAAGGTCTTTTATATTTGGACATGCGCCCTAATATAACCGATGGACCTTGTGTCTAGGTTGAACGGGTGGCTTCTCGCCAAAACAAGGTGAAACTCCTGATTTAAAAAAAAAATCTCCCTGTTTTCATTCTTCAGCGAAACCAGTGCCCATATAATTGCGGTTATTTTTGAATTTTGGAACAACAGGTGAGATAAAGACGCCAGCGTTGGTTATGACATACATTGAAGAAACCTGTTGACAAGCATTACAAGGCAGTCCTTGATCTGGAATCCATAGGGCATAAAATCGGCAGAGGTAAACTAAGTTTCAGAGCTATTGCTCATCTGGAAGTGATTGAAAAATCGATTGCAAGATTTGAAGGTGACAAGAGTGGGACGAGAGAGTGACATACGTTGCAAGCTAAAGAAAAGCCTGTAAAAAAAAAAACACATTGACACATTCTAGCCGGAGCTTGTAATCTCAGGGTCTACCTCAAGTTGGCCGATCAGCAGTAGTAGTCCATTTTCAGGGTTTAGTGCTGATCAGCACTGCCCAATATGTTATTGGAGACCTGTTAAATTGTACATGTAGCTCAACCCCAATGTAATAGACGGACTTCGTTTATGACTGAACCAAAAGAAATAAAATCAAAATTTCCTTTACGGCTAGACAAACCGGCATCTGAAGCTTTCTGTATCAGACATGGGGAAATAATTACACAATGGGACACAAATTGTTTGCCTGAGTAGCTGAAATATGTTAGAAAATCCGCTTAGCGGTAATCAAGGTCTCCCTCGACTCCGACTAGTAGTTCGAGAATGCCATCGAATCTAGCCCAAGCTCGTAAATACAAATATTTGTAATGCATAGAAGGAAAAGACACTGTAGTTCTGTCTTGGGATAAGTCTCGCATTTACAGCACGGTCCGACCCGGGAGTGGAAGAAGGGCTCCATATTTGTTTAATTTTAAGAAAAAGGATACCTAGTTGTTTTGTTTTTTTTTGTTGTTATCTACATGCAATGTAATTTAGTATGAACGAATAGACATGTCTTCCAGTAAAAAAAAAAAAAAAGAAGTGCCGGTGTTTTCGCGTCTTTGGTTCTTTCTTTCTTTCTTTCTGTAGTGAAAGCATACCTCAGCATTCAATAAGAGGAGTGAAGCTGTTACTGTCACCTGTCGTAAGAGGCGACTAGCATGAGATGGTGCATGGTCTGGCAACCTCATCATGTGAAACAAACTACTACATCAACCACTGTGGCAAGAGCGCATGAATACTTGGTGCCGGTTTCCTGTATTAAAACTAGTTGCTGTGGTGGCTCCATAATGAGCGAAAAGGCAAAAAAAAAAACAACACTCATATTTCTTTCATTCTTTCCTTTCTTCCTTGCTTCCTTCTTTCTCTCCCTCCTCATCATTTTCTTTCTTCCTTCTCTCTGTCCATCCCCTCTTATTCGTCCGTCCTTCCTTTCTTTCGTCCTTCCCTTCTTTCGTCCTTCCCTTCCTTCCTTCCTTCCATCCATCCTTCCTTCAATAAAAGCATACCTCTGCATTCACTAGATTGTTTGTAACCTAACACTCTCAAATGTGCTGGAATACCATGTGTACAATGCGTGTGGTATAAGATGAATGTTTTTGCTGAGACTGTCTGCTATTTGATACGGGTCGCGCCGTGTTTTGGAAGAGTATAGGTTTACTTTGCCTTGAATATTATAATTAGCCTTGTTGTGTACATGAAGGACATATAATTGTTGGAAGGTAGATGGAATGTTGTAGTCTGAATTGTTGGGCTGTTGTGTGGTGTATTAAAAGGGAATAGTGATATTGGTGGTTAAAAACAAAAACTATGAATTGGCCATTGTCTGTATTGATAGGGTTAACGTGAAATTTGAGCTGTGTACGGGATTTGTGTCCGTATTGATAGGGTTAACATGAAATTTTAGCTGTGCACGGGATTTATGTCCGTATTGATAGGGTTAACATGAAATTTGAGCTGTGTACGGGATTTGTGTCCGTATTGATAGGGTTAACATGAAATTTGAGCTGTGTACGGGATTTGTGTCCGTATTGATAGGGTTAACTTGAGATTTGTACAGGATTTGTGTTCGTATTGATAGGGTTAACATGAAATTTGAGCTGTGTACGGGATTTGTGTCCGTATTGATAGGGTTAACATGAAATTTGAGCTGTGTACGGGATTTGTGTCCGTATTGATAGGGTTAACTTGAGATTTGTACAGGATTTGTGTTCGTATTGATAGGGTTAACATGAAATGTGAGCTGTACACGGGATTTGTGTCTGTATTGATAAGGTTAACATGAAATTTGAGCTGTGCACCGGGTGTGTGTCCGTATTGATATGGTTAACGCGAAATTTGAGCTGTGCACGGAATTTGTGCCTGTATTGATAGAGTTAACATGTTTTTTTTTTAAATAAAATTTTGGCGAAGCGCGTCCCGTTCAACCTAGCCGTTATATTAGGGCGCATGTCCAAATATAAAAGACATTTAGGTCTGGAGAATTAGTTATGTGTTAGTTATGAAACCTACGCTGTAAACGGGATTTGTGTCTGTATATATAGAGTTAACACGAAATTTGAGCTGTACACCGAAGGGGAATTTATCACACAATATACCCCAATAATAACAAAACGGTTGAACAGAGTATTTATAATAGAGGAAAAACAAGACTATATATATATATCGTAGATTTTTAGAGGACTCAGTGTTATTAAAGTAGATCGCAGAAGCTAATGGGTTACCGATCACTGCTTTAGTTCATAGAAATTGTTAAGTTTTTCCTAAAATAGCCAGAAAATGCGGGGTGTTTTTTTTTTACCTTTAGCACAGCGGTAAGATGCCGGCGATGGATATGACACACATAGAGAAAACCTATTGACAGCATTACAAGTTAGTCCTTGTTGTCGAATCCTCAGGGAAGAGAGGCAGAAGTAGAACAAAAACGCGTGTAGCAGGGAACTTGAGACAGAAGTGAAAATGATGAAGGAGATATGGAAAGAACTTGAGCTGATGGTACGTGACAGGAGGGCGTGGCATGTGTTTGTTGAGGGCCTATGCTCCTTGGTGAGCTACAAGATGTTGATTGACTGACAGCGGTAGGCAACCTATGAGCTGTGGAGATCTAATTTTATAACTCTGAAAATTGCAGATATCTACCTTGATTAAATCGTGTCTGTATCCACTTTCGGAGTATCCGGAATGGGGATAGTGAGTTCGTCATATATGTAGCTTTTATCTCTGCCGCACTATCTGCTGCCTACAATCCCATCAACAGGTCTACAATCCCATCAACAGGCCTACAATCCCATCAACAGAGTGGTAGATAAAAATAATTCAAATAAAAGATCGCTTTCTTATACAGTTCGCGAATAAAGTGGATTTTAGTAAGCTAATTTGTGGATTTTCACAGAGAAGGCGGCAAAAGTATCTTGAAACCTGAGGAAACAGCGCTAAAAAGTGTTGGTGGGAGAGAGGTAATCCAAAACTTACCTAGGTTAAAAATTCTTTTGTTCCACTCTCCGCCACCTTGAGATCTATCAAATGAAGCTTTGAGATCTATCAGTAGATGAAGGTCAGTTGGTTGCTGACCTCTGCTTTAGCACAATATTACTTTGTTTTTAAGAACACTTGCCAGTGTAAAAAAAAAAAGAAGAAAAAGAAAATTATGAATCATATTATACAGTGGCGACTCGCGGGGGTGCTGCAGTTCCGCAGTGCCTACCAACGAGCCACCCCTGATATTATGCGTATGTTTATATTGTTATTTTGTTAACGTGGAATGTGGAAAATCATAAATGTTAATGGGATGAGTCATTGTGTGTATTTTTTTGTGCCAAAAATCTTACAGGTGACAGTAATAGCTTCATTCCTGGTGTTTCTAATCTTGGGCGCTTGGGGTACAGCTCAGGTGAAGGATGGCCTTGACCTTACTGACGTGGTGCCAAGGGAGACATCGGAGTTTCATTTTCTCCAGGCCCAGTCCAAATATTTTGGGTTTTACAGCATTAATGCAGTTACTCAGGTATGGACTGTGTGTGTGTGTGTGTGTGTGTGTGTGCGGGAGGGGGGAGAGATTAAAGGGAGAGCAGGAGGATGGAGGAGGGCTTTTTGGGAAGAGAGATGTAAGGAAGGAGAGGTAGTGTGTGAAAGATAGTATTCTTTGTTGATACATTTCTTCTTGAGTAATTTTGTCAGGCACAATGCTCCTGTCATTGACTTCTTCAGAGATGTCATCTAGAACAAGATGATTTATCCAGAATGGTGATCTCAAAGAAAATGAGTTCTCCATAATGGTGATCTCACACAAAATGATTCCCCCAGAATGGTGATCTTAAAGAAAATGAGTTCTCCAGAATGGTGATCTCAAAGAAAATGAGTTCTCCTGAATGGTGATCTTAAAGAAAATGAGTTCTTAAGAATTATGATCTTAAAGAAAATGAGTTCTCCAGAATGGTGATCTTAAAGAAAATGAGTTCTCCAGAATGGTGATCTTAAAGAAAATGAGTTCTCCAGAATGGTGATCTTAAAGAAAATGAGTTCTCCAGAATCGTATCTCAAAGAAAATGATTTCTCCAGAATGATGATCTGAAAATGAATGATTTCTTCAGAATGGGGATGTCAAAAAAAAATGGGTTCTCCAGAATTGTGATCTTAAAGAAAATGAGTTCTCAAGAATTATGATTTTAAAGAAAATTAGTTCTCCAGAATTATGATCTTAAAGAAAATGAGTTCTCCAGAATTATGATCTTAAAGAAAATGAGCTCTCAAGAATTATGATCACCTCTACACCTCACGGTAGAGGGGGAACGACTAAGTAAGTAAGTAAGAATTATGATCTTAAAGAAAATGAGTTCTCCAGAATTATGATCTTAAAGAAAATGAGTTCTCCAGAATCGTATCTCAAAGAAAATGATTTCTCCAGAATGATGATCTTAAAATGAATGATTCCTTCAGAATGGGGATGTCAAAGAAAATTATTTCTCCAGAATGGTTATCTCTGAGAAAATGATTTCTCCAGGGTGATGATATCACAGAAAATGATTTCTCCAGAACGGACATTTTTAAAAAAAATGATCTCTCCAGAGTGGTGATCTCAAAAGAAAATTATTTCTCCAGAATGGTCCTCTCAAAGAAAATTACTTCTTCAGAAAATGAACTCTCCATACTGCACCATCAAAGTAAATGTGTCATGTTTGAATCCAGTCAATAGATATCATGAATTATTACTTGTCTGTAACCTTTTATCACAAATCCTTGGGAACAGCGTTGTTTCAGAAACCTAATTTTATTTTCTGTTTTCATGCCATTCAAATCGCATTCTAAAATTAGCCCAAATAGCACAGATTTGCCCATGTCGACCAAGTTGGGATCAGAAAGAAGCCTAACGAAACTTTTTATATCCAGAATATTTTAGTTTTCAGGTCAGACTCTCAGTCCATGCTTCGGCAGGTTCAAAATGGTTGGCTAAGACATGAATGGAAAACTTTCATAGAAGCTTCAAATCTGCAGGAGCTGGTGTGAATCTACTGTCCTGGTCATGAAGGGGTAAGTGGTAATGAGAGAGCTGACAGACTAGCATCAAGAGCACCCACAGTGAGGGCACTGGATATGGATAAGGGAGAGATACTGAGAACAATTTATGATCGCCTGCAATGACGCTGCAATGGATGAATCATCAGGGTTAAGAATGTTGGAATTTGGCATCAAACATCAAGGCTAGCAGAGATGGACGTATGAGACAATGCATCCATCTTGTATATAACCAGCAAGCTACAGGAACAGTTAGCATTCACACTCTTCGACATATACTGAGGGAGACTGAGCAGTTGTGGGTTTGCCCGGAGTGCAGTGGTGTTGACTGTGTTCAACAATAGCATTAACAATCAGTTTTCGGGTGTTCAGATAAAAGGTTAAAGACCTGTAATTTATTATTAATTTATTTAATTCATAATAATTAATTAAATAAATCATTTATGACAAGAAATGCCAATATGGGAGGCATTGGACAAAAGTGATCAAACAGAAATGTGGAATATCTAAGCAATGATTAGGCTAACTTCAGTCAATATTGTTTCTCTCTATGACATTTGCAGGGTAATTTTGATTATGCCAACAACCAACAATTGTTGTACCAGTACCACAGTGCCTTTCAGAAGGTGCACAAAATAATCAAGCGAGAAGATGGGTCCCTGCCTTCATTCTGGCTAGATCTTTTTAAGCAGTGGTTAGTAGGTGAGTAATTACATTGAAGTTCTTCAGTCTTTCGTGGTGTCTCATGTGTGGGTTGTAACAGCATCAGCAAAGCAGAATGGAATTCACATATTTAGTTAATGCAGTGTTTTCATATGAGTGTTCTGTCATGATTTTCTGACTTGGTTTGCTGCAAAATCAGAGCACAACCAAGAAAACTCTATCGTGTCAGACATGAAGGGAAACCACGCATTGATACCAGCAAGATGTCAGACCCTTTCATGATCGCTCAATTCACTGCGACCTTCGAGAAAGTGCTCAGTAGCCCTCAGCATGGTGATACTATTACAGAGAACTGGGAGCATCTACGGAACACCATTCAAAGTACTGCACTTGCCACCTTTGGTAAGAAAACAGCAAAGTCAAATGACTGGTTTGATGCTTCATCAGATGTGATGGCACCTGTCATTGAAGCTAAGCGCAGTGCTATGAATGAATACAAACGTTCACCGAGTGCCAGAACCCTACAGATCCTGAGGGCGACGAGAAGCAAAGTTCAACAAACTGCTCGACGCTGTGCAAATGACTACTGGCTCCAGCTCAGTGAGAGCATCCAGATCGCAGCGCAAACAGGCAACATTAGACAAATGTATGACGGTATAAAGAAAGCACTTGGCCCCCATAAAAGTAAGACGGCACCGCTAAAAACCATCAGCGGAGAGAAGCTAACTGATAAGGGTAAGCAGATGGAGAGGTGGGTCGAGCACTACTCTGAGCTTTACGCTAGAGACAATACCGTTACGCCTGCAGCCCTTGATGGTGTCAACAGTCTGCCAACTATGGAGGAGCTGGATGCCGAACCAACATTAGAGGAACTCAGCAAGGCCATTGATAGCTTGGCCTCTGGCAAAGCACCAGGCAGTGATGGGATTCCTCCTGATTTAATCAAATGCTGTAAGAGCACGCTATTACATCCCCTGCATAGGATGCTGTGCCAGTGCTGGGAAGAGACAACTATTCCTCAAGACATGCGAGATGCCAAGATTGTAACACTGTATAAAAATAAAGGAGACAGAAGTGATTGCAATAACTACAGAGGCATCTCTCTTCTTAGTATTGTTGGTAAGGTTTTTGCCAAAGTCATCTTAATGCGACTACACAAGTTAGCTGAGCGCATATATCCAGAGTCACAGTGTGGATTCCGAGCTGGCAGATCAACAACAGACATGATCTTCTCTCTCCGCCAGCTTCAGGAAAAATCAAGAGAGCAGAAAAGACCATTATATATCGCCTTTATAGACCTCACAAAAGCATTCGACCTGGTTAGTAGGGATGGACTCTTTAAAATCCTCCTGAAAATAGGCTGCCCTTCTAAAATGCTGGAAATGATAAAGTCATTCCATGACGGCATGAAGGGAACAGTCCAATATGCTGGAAGCACGTCACAGCCCTTTGATATACGAAGTGGCGTTAAACAAGGCTGTGTTCTGGCTCCGACCCTCTTCGGAATCTTCTTTGCCTTACTCTTGAAACATGCATTCAGAGATGCAACTGAAGGAATATGCCTTCACACTAGGTCAGATGGCCGTCTGTTTAATCTTTCAAGGCTGAAGGCAAAAACAAAAATCAGAAGGGTCACTATAAGAGACTTGTTGTTCGCTGATGATGCTGCAGTCGTCACTCAAAGCCAACAGGAGCTTCAGAGCTTGATGAATCGCTTCACTAAAGCATGCAAGGACTTTGGCCTCACAATAAGTCTAAAGAAAACGAATGTGCTGAGTCAGGATGTGGGTGCTGCACCAGTTATCACTATCGATAACTATGAATTGGCAGTGGTGCACCACTTCACATACCTAGGGTCTACCATCAATGACAAACTCTCACTGGATACAGAAATCGACAGCCGCATTGGCAAAGCTGCAGCTACCTTTGCCCGCCTCACATCGCGTGTTTGGGGAAACTCTAAACTCACAATGAAGACCAAAGCTGCGGTATATAATGCCTGCGTCACCAGCACACTCCTATATGGCAGCGAGACCTGGACGACCTATGCTAAGCAAGAAAGAAGGCTCAATACCTTCCATTTGCGGTGTCTACGCCGCATCCTCGGCATCTCGTGGAAAGATAAAGTGACAAATGTCGAGGTGTTGTCACGTGCTGGCCTTCAAAGTATGTATACGCTTCTTAGACAGCGCAGACTTCGCTGGCTTGGCCATGTTCGCCGCATGGAAGATGGTCGCATCCCAAAAGATATCTTCTACGGACAATTAGCAGATGGCAAGAGAACAGTTGGGCGACCACAGCTGAGGTTCAAAGATGTGTGCAAGAGAGATATGAGGGCACTGGACATGGATCCAGCAACATGGGAGGATGAAGCTGCCGATCGCACTAAGTGGCGATGCTACTTACGGCGCCACCTCAGATTGGGCGAAGAGAGGCTCACACAAGAAGCAGAGGTGAGGAGAAAACGTCAAAAGGAGCACCAGGAAAATAAGCAGCTGAGGGCTGTCACCTCAGGGGCGCATTCCCATAGTCAGTAATGACTGAAGGGGCTATTATTATTATTATTATCATATGTGTTAGTTTTTTTTCTTTTAATATCATCATCAGCACCTTTCAGTTTTCTGTGCTGCACAAGTTCTCAGTTAAGATCAAATCCAGACCACAAAGTCTCTTATATTTGGACATGTGCCCTAAATTAAGCGACAGACTTTGTGTCTAGGTTGAACAAGATGCTTACTTAGTCTTACTTAGTCGTTCCTCTTCTAACATGAGGTGTAGAAGTTTGGAAGAGAGAGCGCCATACTATCCTATCAGTTATCTTCCTCCTGTCCTGGTTCCATTCTAGTCCTCGGATCTTCAGAGATTGTCTAATGTTGTCCTCCCAGCGGATTCTGGGTCGTCCTGGAGGTCTGGATCCCTGGCTTTTAGCCTCCCATACCTGCTGTAGCAGCCGATCTCCCATTTTGCAGACATGGCAAAACCATCTTAGTTGGCACTGTTCTACTTGGGTCTGCAGGGGTTGGGTTTTTACACCTTGACGTATCATCTTGGTTGCGGACCATGTCTCTTCTTGTTACTTCAAGATGCACCTTCAAGGTGAACAAGATGCACCTTGTCAAAACGAGGCAAAACTATTTATAAAAAGAAAACAGGTTTGTAACCCCCAAAAATCCCAAGTCTCCTGTCCTGCATCGTCCGTTCAAGGTCTTTCAAGTCTTCTTTTTTCTTTCCATGTCTGTATGGCTAGGAATATACAGAGATAACCACAGATCAGAAAAAAAAGTGCATTAAATGCAAACGGAAACTAAAAGGGTAACATTTCTACTTGGAGAACAGCAATATTGCCAGATTGGCTTTGGACTGGAATCTCAATGGGCAGCTGATAAAAAGGATGATAATTCAAAATGTGGTGAAGAACTTTCATGAACTAACTTGTATCTATAGCGATGAACTAGTGGAAAAGGAAAGAACTGGTCAAAGAACAGAGTGTAGAACTGTAATAGAGACCCCAGATTTCTCTAAGAATGAAGAAGATTGAGGTGACATTACTGTTCACAAATACGGCCACCATTGCACCAGACCACATGTTCTTTTGTATTTTGACATACACCCTAATATAACATACAGACCTTTTGTCTAGGTTGAATTTGGTGGGGTGCACGTCACCAAAATGAGGCAAAGCGCTATTATTTTTTTCGAATTAAGGTAACATTTCTACATTTAAAAAAACAGATTCATTTCTTTGCAGACCTGCAGAGATCATTTGATAGGGACTTTGACAACAATCTTGTGTCAGCAGCTGGCTGGAAAGAGAATGCTTCTGAAGAGACAATCCTGGCATACAAGCTGTTGGTCCAGACAGGAGATGTTGATAATCCAATCAACAAAGAACAGGTAAATAAAATTTACAGTAGTTCTTGTTGGAGGGAAGGGGGGGGGGGGGACAAAGAAATAATAGCACTCGTTTCCCCTCAGTTATATCGTTTCCCCTCAGTTATATCTTTTCCCCTCAGTTATATTGTTTCCCCTCAGTTATATCGTTTCCCCTCAGTTATATCGTTTCCCCTCAGTTATATCGTTTCCCCTCAGTTATATCGTTTCCCCTCAGTTATATCATTTCCCCTCAGTTATATCGTTTCCCCTCAGTTATATCGTTTCCCCTCAGTTATATCGTTTTCCCTCAGTTATATCGTAAGAGGGGATTAATATGAGATTGTGAATCGGGCTGGCAGTCTTATCATGTGAAATAAATTGTTACAAAAAACTATTACTGTAAGACCACATGAATGCTTTGGTTCAGTCTTCCTGTACAGGGACCATCTGCTGTGGTGGAGCCATGCTCCATAAGGTGCAAAAAGGAAGTTGATGGTTGTGAAATAAAACTGTGGATTAGATGTGAACAACATGTCATGGTTTTTCACTGAGTTCGTTCAGACAGTTATTACCATTAATGCAGCATATCCTAGAATGGTTATCTGTGTTTTATTGTGTCTTTTGGGTGGGGGGATGGTGATGAGGTCAGGCAGTGTGAGTAATTTTCTGATGACAACTATTTTATGCATAACCCTAAAAGAGGAAGAGCAGTTGTATTGTTGTGTCTGGTGATCCAACTTTTAAAGTTACCTTATCAAAAAAGCACTGCAGAATTATGTGAGCTCTATTGCTACAAATTTGTTGTCTCAATTCTCAGGATTTTGTAAGATTATTAACTCTTAGTATACGAGCGGCCTTTCTGCCGATGATCGATCGGCACTAAATAATTTATTTATAAAGATAACATAAAGTGTTATATATCAAAATGTGAAGAAATGAAACCCCTATATCATGCTTACTTACTTACTTAGTCGTTCCCCTTCTACCGTGGTTTTAAACATGCATTCACCTATACATTTTCGCTATTGACGGGGATCGATCATCGGCCTTTCTAAAAGGCCGCTCGTATACTAAGAGTTAAGCTGCCTAGTATAGTTTGACTTTGTATAGTGTGACCAAGTATAGTTTGCTTAGCTGTGACCAAGTATAGTTTGCTTAGCTGTGACCAAGTATAGTTTGCTTAGCTGTGACCAAGTATAGTTTGCTTAGCTGTGACCAAGTATAGTTTGCTTAGCTGTGACCAAGTATAGTTTGCTTAGATGTGACCAAGTATAGTTTGCTTAGCTGTGACCAAGTATAGTTTGCTTAGCTGTGACCAAGTATAGTTTGCCCCATGCAGTTCCCACTGGTCTCTGAAGAAACAAAGAATATGATTTCTGCACCCTCAGGCATGTCATACAAGGCATCTAATTTGAGATCTGGCAACCTCATCATGTTAAACAAATTGCAAAAGAAACCCAGGCTGGAAGAGCATGTAACTGCTTTATACAGGCTGTCTGTGAGACCAGCTGCAATGGTGGTTAAATATTCTGTAAGGAAGGCAAAGGAAAGTGGTCATGATGAATGATTGAAGTGGTATAGTTTGAGTATTAGTCAATGTTCAGCTGCCTCTATTTTATGTGTACATTTAAAGGTAACTCATATACGCCTTGTGGATCGCAATGGTCAGATCTATCCACCTGCCTTCTACAACTACCTGACAGCCTGGACTACCAATGATGCTATGGCTTATGCAGCCTCAATGGCCAATTTCCATCCAGTTCCGAAATATTGGCTGCATGATCCTACAGATGTGGATTTTGAAAGTGAGTTTTTGTCTTCATGTAACAGAAGATGTTGTGAGAGTTCATGAGAATGTTTTATGTTGCCAATGGGCAGGTAAAACTTCTGTATCTCAGAGTTTGATCCTGAATTACCATTCTTGTACTGTTGGCAATAAACTTTTCTTTATTTTCAAACTGATTTTCAAAAATCCATGCATTCAGAAACAGAACCCTCATTTTTCTACAACTAATACAATTGTTGGAGAACAAGAAAAACAACAACCAAAAAGCTACATACTTTCGTAAATGGATGCTTGCGTAGAATAGATGGAATGAAATGGTATTATAAGATCTCTAATGCAGAATTAATAACAATTAAAGCCAGTGGAACAAGAAATGAGAAGAAGACTCTGGAGATGGATAGGACACACATTGAGAAAACCTGTTGATAGCATTAACTGACAGTCACTGTGCTGGAATCCCCAGGGTCAGAGATGTAGAGGAAGACACAGAACACATGGAGAAGAGAACTGGAGACAGACATGAAGGGGATGAAAAAGACATTGACAGACCTTGACCTTGACGGCACAAGACAGGAAGACTTGGCATAAGTTTGTTGAAGGCCTATGCTCCATCAGGAGCTGAAAGGGGAAAGAAGAAGAATACCATTGTTGCTCCAGTCTACCCAGCTGTAAATGGGCATTTGACTCTGCATTTGAGGTAGGGAACAGGTCACCTCACCTGATAGAGCTGGGCCTAGTAGTCCTAACACTTCACTCCTCTTTAGGCCTACTTTTACCCTCAATACAAATGACACAACTGTACAGCACTGGGGGGAAGGGAAGAATGATTTTAAAGACACATAGACAACATTGTCATGAAGCTGTGGTATACATTGTGAACTAAAACAAGTCAGTAAAATGTTAAACAGTATATCAGTAGCTATTTAGCATCATGCTACAGTGAGTAGACATTCTCATTGCATGTTAAAAGTCTGCCATCTCTATTTTCAGTCCACAAGTCACAGCATCTTGTATATGCCCAGTTGCCATTTTACCTCACAAATGTCTCCAGTACAGAAGAGGTCATCAGTGTGATAACTGTAAGTTTGCTTCTTCTATGCCAGGTCACTTAATTTTAATGTCATTCATTCTGATACTAAAATATTTCATTACAAAAATTATCAGGGGTTAACCTTACCGATAGCATCACAAGGCAGTCCTTTTCTGGAATCCCCCAGGTTAAGAGAGGTAGGGGAAGACCAACAAATACGTAAAGAAGAGAACTGGAGACAGAAGTTAAAGGGATTAAGAATACATAGAAGGACCTTGAACAGATGGCACAAGACAGGAGGACAAAGATGATCAAACAGAAATGTGGTGTATCTAAGAAATGATTAGGCCAACTTCAATCAATATTGTTTCTCTCCATGACATTTGCAGGGTAATTTTGATTATGCCAACAATCAACAATTGTTGTACCAGTACCACAGTGCCTTTCAGAAGGTACACAAAATAATGAAGCATGAATTTAAAAAGTTAAAACCAAGAGTCACTCCTGATGTGTAGAACATTGCCAGGTCTGAGCCACTTTACTAGAGATAAAACAACATACAAACCTTGTGTGGTTCCAGGTTATTTCTGACGAGACAAACAATAATAAGACCACTACTCCATCAGGCATGTCTTAAAAAGCAACTAATATGAGGTTGTTCATGGGATTAGCAACCTCTTTGTGTGAAACAATACAAGAGTTTGTGTTTCGGTGTAGGCTTCTCCATCACCCATGTGTTGACAGGGCCTAAAAGGGAGGTAAAGAATAATAACACTGTAAACTATCAAGCATGTCATAGAAAGTGACTAAGGAAGGTTGGGCTGGCTAACCCATCTTGTAGAAAAATTTTAGCTACAAAAACTTCAACAAACAACATGGCCAAGAACGCATGGAGAAAAGAACTGGAGAGAGATATGAAGGGGATGAAGAACACATGGAAAAACGTTGCACTGATGGCACTAGTCAGGAAGATTTTGTATAAGTTTGTTGAATGCCTATAGTCCTTTGGGAGGTGAAGGGTGATGATGATATATCATTTTATAAAAATGTAAGAATCTTTAACTCAAATGTCAGGTAAATTCTATTGTATGGCTGTGAAACATGGAGAGCAACAACAACAACAAAACAATCATGATGTTACGAACTTTCATACATGTGTGCTTGCATAGAATAGAAGGATTGAAATGGTATGACAAGGTGAGCAGTGTGAAATTGATGACAAGTACCATTGGAACAAGAAATGAGAAGGAGGTGCTGGCGATGGATTGGACACGCACTGAGGAAACCAGCAGATAATATTACAAGGCAGTTGTTGTTCTGGAATCCCCAGGGTAAGAGAGGTAGAGGGATTCAGATGAACAATGGAGAAGAGAATTGGTAACAGACATGAAAGGAAGAAATGGAAAGACCTTGAGGTGATGGCACGGGACAGGAAGACTTGACACAAGTTTGTTGACTGCCTATTCTACATAGCAAGCTATGAATGAGTGAGTGAATGAATGGAAGAATGAATGAATATTATTTTCCCTGTCAGAAAATCCTAGAAATCTGTGATGAATTTACATATTAAACCTTGGGACCCCAAGATGCAGCAATACAGACCGCAGTCAGCGACCCATAGCTTGACTGCTTGCATCAGGACCAGCGAACCAGAGCTGGTGAAGACCGCACTCCACCTCCACGTGGTGGTCCTGGAAACAGTTTGCAGCAGTGCAGTCTGGCTGAGCGAGTGCGGATCAAAATGGGAAGGCAAACCCGGTCCCTAAAAAATGCCGTGCAGAATTCGGATGTGTCGACCGAAAGGTGCAGATATCACAGCTTAGGCGCAAACAGAAACAAAGCAACCACCGTCCTTTTCAGGGCGAACGAGAAAGAAGAAACCTTGGTTTCTTAATCTGTGGTCCATGGCCCCTTGGGAATGTGTGAATGGATTCCAGGTGTCCGCATAAAAAAACCTAAAATTTAAAATGTAATATTATCAGCTATGCTTTTATGTACAATTTTTCCAAGAAGGGATCCATACCCTTCATTGGACAATCAAAGAGGTCCATACCTTTCATTGGACAATCAAAGAGGTCCATAGCCTTCATAGGACAATCAAAGAGGTCCATAGCCTTCATCGGACAATCAAAGAGGTCCATAGTCTTCATTGGACAATCAAAGAGGTCCATAGCCTTCATCAGACAATCAAAGAGGTCCATACCCTTCATCAGTCAATTAAAAGTGTCCATAGCCTTCATCGGACAATCAAAGGGGTCCATACCCTTCATCGGACAATCAAAGGGGTCCATAGTCTTCATCAGACAATCAAAGAGGTCCATAGCCTTCATCAGACAATCAAAGAGGTCCATACCCTTCATCGGACAATCAAAGGGGTCCATAGCCTTCATCAGACAATCAAAGAGGTCCATACCCTTCATCAGACAATCAAACGGGTCCATACCCTTCATTTGACAATCAAAGTGGTCCATAGCCTTCATGAGACAATCAAAGGGGTCCATACCCTTCATCGGACAATCAAAGGAGTCCATAGTGTTCATCAGACAATCAAAAAGGTCCATAGCCTTCATCGGACAATCAGAGGTCCATAGTCTTCATCGGACAATCAAAGAGGTCCATAGCCTTCATCGGACAATCAAAGAGGTCCATACCCTTCATTGGACAATCAAAGGGGTCCATACTCTTCATTGGACAATCGAAGGGGTCCATAGTCTTCATCAGACAATCAGAATTCCATAGCCTTTATTGGACAATCAAAGGGGTCCATAGTGTTCATCAGACAATCAAAGGGGTCGACAATCAAAGGGGTCCATACCCTTTGTGGGACAGTCAAAGGGGTCCATACCACTTTATGACACAAAGGGGTCCATACCCTTCATCAGACAATCAAAGGGGTCCATACCCTTCATTGGACAAAGGGGTCCATAGTCTTCATTGGACAATCAAAGGGGTCCATAATCTTCATCAGACAATCAAAGGGGTCCATAGTCTTCATTGGACAATCAAAGGGGTCCATACCCTTCATCAGACAATCAAAGGGGTCCATACCCTTCATTGGACAATCAAAGGGGTCCATAGTCTTCATTGGACAATCAAAGGGGTCCATAGTCTTCATCAGACAATCAAAGGGGTTTAAAGCCTTCATTGGACAATCAAAGGGGTCCATAGTCTTCATCAGACAATCAAAGGGGTCCATAACCTTCATCGGACAATCAAAGGGGTCCATAGTATTCAGACAATCAAAGGGGTCCATAGTCTTCAGACAATCAAAGGGGTCAGTGGCACACACAAAAAAATGAAAGGTTAAGAAACTATGTATTAAATGAATGTGTCCATTTAGGTTCATTCATATTTTGTGAATAGTGCTTCATTTTTCTTTCCCAGGAAATTCGAGAAATTTGTGATGAATTCACAAGTAAAGGTCTCCCCAATTTTCCTGTCGGAGTGCCATTCACATTTTACGAGCAGTACATCAATCTGCGATTCTACCTCATGCTGGCTATTGTGTGTGTGTTGCTTGTCACCTTCATTGTACTTACTGTTGTACTCATGAATCCTTGGATTGCTTTTATTGTGGTGAGTAGTAATTATGTCACTTTACTAATGTGTTATTTTGAACTAGGTCACTTGGTTTCACTGGCATGTTATTTTGAACTAGGTCACTTGGTTTCACTGACATGTTATTTTGAACTAGGTCACTTGGTTTCACTGGCATGTTATTTTGAACTAGGTTTTTTTTTTTTTTTGGAAGTAAGTAATAAGGCTCAATCAATAACGCTCTCAGGCAGATAGTTTGAAAAGCTTTTGATCTCCAATAGAGTGTATAACTGACTCCTACCACTAACAATTGTTGCTATTTTAATATGCTCAAAGATACCAATATGAGGTTTTGATAGGCTGGCAACCTGTCATGTAAAACAACTACCATAGAAACCACCACTTTAGACGTCATGCATGTGCTTGGTGAAGGATTCTTAGACAGTTATGCTCGCAAGATTGACTCCTTGCTCCTTATAAAACCTACTGCAGTGTAGGCTGCATGCTCCACTATTAGGGGCTATACTGAGGAGGGAGGAGGAATAAGGCTTAAACAAAGGCAAGAGAAGCTTTCGTTGCAGTGAAAAAGAAATCAAGTCCAAAGCAAAAATCAGAACCTCGAACTCAAGTGTCAACTCAGTCCTATTGTATTGTATGGCACTCAGACATGAAGGACAAGAAACATAAAATGTCAAATGCTACAGACTTTCATAAGTGGGTGCATGCATAGAATAAAAGGATTGAGGTGGTATAATAAGATCACTAATGTGGGACCTGGTGGCAAGAATCAGACAAGTGCTAATGGAACAAGAGATAAGAAAAATATGCTGGTGATGGTTAGGACACACATTGAGGAAATCTGTTGCTAGCATTACATGACAGTCCTTGTTCTAGAATTCGCAGGGTAAAAGAAGCAGAAGTAGACCAAAAAACAGGTGAAGAAAAGAACTGGAGACATAAATAAAAATGATGAGAAAGACCTAGACCTGATGGGACAGGACAAGAAGACTTGGCATAAATTTGTTGGGAGGCCAATGCTATTTGGGAAGTTAAAGGTTGGTGATTATGATGAACAAAAGTGCATGGATTTATTATTTTGAATAAGCTCATCTGGTTATATACATTCTCTCTCCATCCTGTTATATACATTATCTCTCCATCCTGTTATATACATTCTCTCTCCATCCTGTTATATACATTATTTCTCCACCCTGTTATATACATTCTCTCTCCATCCTGTTATATACATTCTCTCTCCATCCTGTTATATACATTATCTCTCCATCCTGTTATATACATTCTCTCTCCATCCTGTTATATACATTCTCTCTCCATCCTGTTATATACATTCTCTCTCCATCCTGTTATATACATTCTCTCTCCATCCTGTTATATACATTCTCTCTCCATCCTGTTATATACATTCTCTGTCCATCCTGTTATATACATTCCCTGTCCATCCTGTTATATACATTCTCTGTCCATCCTGTTATATACATTCTCTGTCCATCCTGTTATATACATTCTCTCTCCATCCTGTTATATACACTCTCTCTCTCCATCCTGTTATATACATTCTCTCTATATCCTGTTATATACATTCTCTCTCCATCCTGTTATATACATTCTCTCTCCATCCTGTTATATACATTCTCTCTCCATCCTGTTATATACATTCTTTGTCCATCCTGTTATATACATTCTTTGTCCATCCTGTTATATACATTCTCTGTCCATCCTGTTATATACATTCTCTCTCCATCCTGTTATATACATTCTCTCTCCATCCTGTTATATACATTCTCTCTCCATCCTATTATATACATTCTCTCTCCATCCTATTATATACATTCTCTCTCCATCCTGTTATATACATTCTCTCTCCATCCTATTATATACATTCTCTCTCCATCCTGTTATATACATTCTCTCTCCATCCTGTTATATAGATTTTTCTCCATCCTGTTATATAGATTATTCTCCATCCTGTTATATACATTCTCTCTCCATCCTGTTATATACATTCTCTGTCCATCCTGTTATATACATTCTCTCTCCATCCTGTTATATACATTCTCTCTCCATCCTGTTATATAGATTTTTCTCCATCCTGTTATATAGATTATTCTCCATCCTGTTATATACATTCTCTCTCCATCCTGATCCTCACGGTGTCTTTAACTTGTTATACATAAAATTGCCTATTCTTCTGCTGTATTCTTTCTCCAGGTATTTGTATTGAGCATGATTGTAGTGGAACTGTTTGGCTTAATGGGTCTGATTGGCATCAAGCTGAGTGCTGTTCCTGCTGTTATCCTGATCATGTCGGCTGGGATAGGTGTGGAGTTTACAATACATGTCTCCGTGGTAAGTTCTTAGATAGGGAGTTCTTGTGTGGAGTTTACTCTGGATGTTTCCGTGGTAAGTTCTCACAGAGTGAGTTCTTGTCTGGAGTTTGTGCTGGATGTCTCTGTGGTAAGTTCTTAGAGAGCAAGTTCTTGTGTGGATTTTGTGCTACATGTCTTCTGGGTAAATTATTACGCAATGAGTTCTTGTGTGGAGTTTACTGCATGTCTCCATTATAAGTTCTTACAGAGTGAGTTCTTGTCTGGAATTTACACCTTATGCCTCAGTGGTAAGTTCTCATAGAGTGCATTCTTGTGTGGAGTTTACTGCCTGTCTCCATGCATGGAGGCATATCTGGAGTCATCCTCATATGACCACCAGCTATGCACAATGCTATAATATAAATAGGTGGAAGTGAAACTCTGTCTGTGAGGCTACTTACACCCTCATTGACTCTTGAAATCATCCACACACTTCCAGGGATTCCCCCTGTGATGAAACTTGTTGAGAACCCAGAATTGCACACTAAGCTTGGAGGAGTCACTTGAGCCCAGACGTAACTCTGGCTTTGATCTGGTTGACTGCAACCAGGAGGATCTCACTATGGACCCAATGATAGGCAGGGGGAGCTAAGAAGTGGCTCTGTGCAGGACGTGACAATTCCTTGGGAGAGCCCAGAACCAGAGCACAGTATTTTAGCTCTCCATAGGTGGAGAGCCCCCTTGATTGGCGGAAAGTGCACAGTTTGCCACACACCTCTTACTCCTAGTTTGGGACCAGATCATGAGACATTAATGAAGTGGTAAAGACTTCAACAGATGCATACTACAAGCTGCAAAAGAAACCATTCCCAAAGGATGCCGGCGTAACTACATACCATACTGGTCCAGCACACTCCAAGAACGTCAGGAAGCTAGAAAGGACGCAGAGTCTCAGCCTTCACTTGAAACTCACAACAAATGGAAAAAGGCTGTAGCAGAGTTTCAGAGAACAAAGCTAGAAGAAAAACGGAAAAGCTGGAGAACTAAAACGGCATCGCTGAACCTTGAGAAAGACGGCAGGAAACTTTGGAGATTAGTCAAGTCTCTAAATGGAGAGCGTTCCTCACCTAGGCAGATATCACATTGGATGAAGGTGGCAAACTTTTCAGAGGAAAACAAGCTGCAGACTTGTTTGCTAGAAGATACAGTTCAGAAAGCAACTTACCCATTAACATAGATCATCAGAGAGAGATAAGAAAAGAAATACTGGCAACCATGGGACAGACAGATACTCCTGCCCCAATGAGGGAACCCATCACACTAGGAGAACTACAGAAGGCTATTTCCAAGCTTAAGTTTCAAAAGTCACCCGGCCCAGACAAAATCAGCAACGAAATGCTAGTAAATCTGAGCTCAGCAGCAAAGACAAAACTGCTTGAGATATTCAACCACAGCTGGTTGAAAGGAACGGTACCCCAAGTATGGAGAGAAGCCATCACAATACCCATACTAAAGAAAGGGAAATGTAAGACCGAGGCTGCAAGTTACCGGCCAATCAGTCTCACAAGCTGTGTTGGGAAGACTATGGAGCGAATAGTCAACCACAGATTGAAATGGTATTTAGAGTCTGAGCAGATCCTGGTGCCGGAACAAGCTGGATTTAGAGAATGCTACAGTATAGAAGACCAAGTTACTTACTTGTCTCAAGCAATAGAAGATGCCTTCCAGGAGAAGAAAAAGGTCCTAACGATCTGGGTCGACTTCAAGCAGGCCTTTGACAAGGTGTGGAAAGATGGCCTCATTGCAAAACTTAGGAGAAGTGGAATCCAAGGCAACATGATGAAATGGATCCAGTCATACTTGCATAACAGGAGAACTAGAGTCACTCTTGACGGTCTGCAGAGCAGAAAAGTGTTGCTCCATCAGGGGGTACCTCAAGGAGGAGTAATTTCCCCAACACTCTTCCTTGTTTACATCAATGACCTGGTGAAAGATCTCCCTGCAGGAGTTAAAGCTGCCTTATATGCAGATGACCTAGTACTCTGGTGCGCTGATGAAAATGTCACCACAGCAAATTATAGAATGCAGCGGGCAGCAGACATGCTAGTGTCATGGGCAGAGAAATGGCTTATCACAATAAACACAGACAAAACCTCCACAACACTGTTCTCCCTCGCCCCCAAGGACAAATCAGCTAACATACACCTAGGGACAACCGTGATCAAGGAAGAAAGCTACCCCACCTATCTTGGGGTGACATTTGACCAAAGGCTTACATGGAATAAGCATATTGAAAATGCAGAAGGAAAGGCCCGAAGACGACTAGGCATACTCAGAAAATTAGCAGGTACCAACTGGGGAGCAAATGAACGAAATCTAAAGAAGATTTATAATGGAGTAATAAGACCACACTTAGAGTTTAGCTCAGCAGCATGGTCATCAGCTGCTAACTCACATCTGCAGTCTTTGGACAAGGTGCAAAATCAAGCTCTCAGGCTCATTACAGGAGCCATGAAAACTACACCAATAACAGAGATGCAGAAGGTTGCTGGATTACAGACATTGTCCCATAGAAGAGACACAAAAACCATGATCCAGATGGAAAAGTACAACAGTATGCCAATGCACCCAATGAAGGCAAGACTAGATGATCTGGCATTGGGACGTCTAAAGCGTAGCAGCTTTGTGCATCGGGGGAAAAGACTTATAAGACAGCATCAAGAAGACCTATCCATGAAGACAACACCACTGAAGCCCACCCTGTACCATGGGAGCAGGCCAGCAGTGCCCTCCAAATTAATACATCAGTCAGTGGTCTCACAAGTGGATGTGAGTATAATGATCTGCAAAAACGAACTGCTACATTGAGTATGATCCAAGAAAGCTATCCCGATCAATCATGGATACATGCCTATACAGATGGATCAGCAACTAATGCTGTTAGGAATGGAGGTGCCGGTATCTTTATCTCATATCCTGACAACCACTATGAGACTAGGCACATTCCCACTGGTAAATTCTGTTCCAACTATACAGCTGAGGTTCAAGCTCTAGAGCAAGCTGCAAATATGATTTATAACACCAACTCTGACTGCCACCAGGTAGTCATCCTCACAGATGCACTGTCTGTCCTGCAAGCTCTCAAGGGTGGTAAACTCCCGCATCTGAGAAATGAACTAAACAAGGTAGCTGCCAAAAAGAGAACCATACTTCAGTGGGTACCATCTCATTGTGGTGTACCCGGAAATGAAAAGGCAGATAAACTTGCAAAAAAGGGAGGAGAATGTGAACAAGAAGATAATGAAGTCACATACTTTGAGAAAAAGAGAGCTATCCAGACTATCAGAAGAGAACAGAACCAACCCAAAGACGACTATCACACTCTCGACCGGCATGGACAGATAACTATTTTTCGACTCAGGACAGGGCATAACAAACTGAATAAACACATGCACAAGCTACGATTGTCTGCTTCACCACTGTGCACATGTGGATTAAACGAACAAACTGCTGAGCATGTTCTACAGGACTGCCCTCTGTATGACCAGTTAAGAAAGATATACTGGCCCAATGACTCAACACTAAACTCAAAGCTATATGGAGTTAAAGAGGAACTTCAAACAACAGTCGAATTCATCATGAGAACTCGTCTGACGGTGTAATCATCAAAGATGCGATCGCAAGAAGAAGAAGAAGAAGGACCAGATCATGACAGGGAATGCACAGTACGCCACACGCTTCTTCCTGCTAGCTTGGGACAAGTTGTAATGATCCTTTAAATGCAAGCCAAGCTGGAGAAACTGGAGCTCATGACTTCAACTCAACACGTTTCGGAATGGCAGAAAAGCCACAGGAAATCCTAGATCTACAGTGTAGATAATACCAAGTCTTCAGCTTGGTATTAGCTGCAAAATAGTGAGAAGCTCAGCAGCCCTAGTTAAACAACAACTGCATATCTCCATCATAAGTTCTCACAGAGTGAGTTCTTGTGTGGAGTTTATGTGACATGTCTCCATGATAACTTCTTACATGGTGAGTTCTTGTGGATTAAAACTTTCTATTTCTCAAAAGGTGAGTTCTGATTGATTGGAGGGCTTTTATAGATTAGAATTAATAGTCCTTAGTCACTGGGTTTTTAAAGACTAGACTTGTGTAGTTATTTAGACAGTTTTTTAATCAGACCATTTAAGGCAAATTTTGTTCCATGTACTTCCTGATGGTCTATTATTAGACAAAGAAAGAACAGGATTACTGCTCCATCAAGCATGTCATACAAGGCAACTAATATGAGGTTGGACATGGGGCTGGCCACCTCAACATGTCAAATAATCGCTACAGAAACCACTTGTGCCAGACATGTGAATGTTTTGTGCAGGCTTCCTGAAGAGGGCCAGCTGTAAGTGTGCCCCATGCTCCATTGGCTGCAAAAAAGATAATGGTGATGATGGTTATTTTTCAGAAAGTGTTTTCTATCTTGTAGATTAGAACTTTCTGGTAATCAGGAAATGGGGTCTTACTGGTTACAACTTTCTATTTTTAGAGAATAGATTCTTGTAGAGGTGAACTTCAGATACTTACACAGTGCTAAAGGTTATATATAAACAATAGTCACAGGGCCCCCAATTATAGAGCCACTGTGGTGGGCCTCTGACTTTCATAAGTGGGTGCTTGCATAGAATAGAAGGATTCAAGTGGTGTGACAAGATCAATAATGTGGAACTGATGATAAGAACCAGACAAGTGCCAGTGAAACAAGAGATGAGAAGAAGATGCTGAGGATGGATAGGACACACATTAAGGAAACCTGGTGATAGCATTACAAGGCAGTCCTTGTTCTGGAATCTCTAGGGTCAGAGAGGTAGAGGGAGACCTGGAACACATGGAGAAGAGAAGTAGAGACAGACATAAAGGGGATGAATAAGACAGGGAAAGACCTTGAGCAGATGGCACGTGACAGGAAGACTTGACACAGGACATGAAGACTTGACACAGGACAGGAAGACTTGACACAGGGCAGGAAGACTTGACACAGGACAGGAAGACTTGACACAGGACAGGAAGACTTGACACAGGGCAGGAAGACCTGACATAAGTTTGTTGAAGGCCTGTTCTCCTTGGAGAACTGACAGTAGGGATGATGATGACGAAGACAACAACAATGATGATGATGTGAACCTGGAACCATTATCAATGCGAGTTTTTGCAGCATATGACGACATCAGTCCTGCTGAAAACTATGCTAGTTGTTTGTAGTTCTGATGAGGTCTTATAGTGCAAACCATCACTATAGTTAAAAATTGTGAGCATGTCTAGTCTGGTTTGACTAAGAGAACATGTAATCAATGATGAACTTTTGTCTCGTTTTGACAGGGTTTCATTACTGCCATTGGAAGTAAGAACCGTAGAATGTCCATGGCTTTAGAGCACACATTTGCACCAGTGGTCCATGGAGCCATTTCAACCTTCTTGGGCATTCTGATGTTAGTGGGCACAGATTTTGAATTCATTGTCAAGTAAGTAGACTCAGAAAATAAAGATATCAGAGCATTAGGCAGCGTGAATATCACTTGAATAATAAACAACCACTTGTTAATCTGATCTGATCATCTACAATCTTCACATCGAAGGTTGGGCGTAATGGATCTCCAGCATCTTCTGTCTCTTATCTTGATGGTTCACTCTCTTTCTTGTCCATCTTTTGAAAGATATCTTCCCACATACAGCACTGCCTACCTCTTGCACTCTTGCTTTCAACTTTTCCAGTTTTCAGCCAGGTGCTATATCTATTTATATGACCAAAATATTTTATCTGTCTGGCTTTAATCTTATTCATTACTTTCCTCTTTTTTTTTTCCTAGCTCTTCTTCTATGACTTCTTATTTCATTTCTTCCCTGCCCATGAGTTACACCCTAATGTTTTATATATCCACTTCTCAAGGGACTCAGTTTGTTAATACATTTATTTAATCATGTAGTTTTGGCACATTGCATGTGTTTATCCCAATCATCATCAAGTGTGCCATGCAGGGTAGAGCAGGTATCCATTTCTGCCCATGACCTCAGTATCCAGTTGCCAATGAGTTCTGTCATGAATTCCTCGCATGCTGTACTGTCACTCCATCAAACATTTCCTGTCATCACCTTCTTCTATCCTTTCTTCTGCCAGTCCTTACCATCATCATTATGTGTTCCAGTTCTCCTCTTCTCTGAACATATCCTATATATATATATATGTTGATCATCTTCTCTGAACATATCCTATAAATATATGTTGATCATCTTCTCTGAACATATCCTATAAATATATGTTGATCATCTTCTCTGAACATATCCTATAAATATATGTTGATCATCTTCTCTGAACATATCCTATAAATATATGTTGGTCATCTTCTCTGAACATATCCTATAAATATATGTTGGTCATCTTCTCTGAACATATCCTATAAATATATGTTGATCATCTTCTCTGAACATATCCTATATATATATATGTTGATCATCTTCTCTGAACATATCCTATATATATATATATGTTGATCATCTTCTCTGAACATATCCTATATATATATATATATATATATGTTGATCATCTTCTCTGAACATATCCTATATATATATATATATATATATATATATATATATATATATATATATATATATATATATATTATATATATATATATATATATATATATATATATATATATATATATATATTGATCATCTTCTCTGAACATATCCTATATACCTTGTATATATGTTGATCATCTTCTCCTTACTTTGCAGTCTTCTGTTTCTTAGAAAGAATCCTAAGCCTCTAACTGTCAAAGCTGTCAGTGTCCATCAGGCCTAGTGGTGTCTTGTAGAGCAGCAACAAGCCCTCTCCACTTCGCTTGGTCCATGACCATCCCTAGTACTGTGTCCCAACTCTGGCTCATTTATTTTGCCGTGATTTATCTGTCTAGATTTCTTAGTTGTCCATGGTTTCATCATTTTTCCTAAAAACACTTCCCCGTGTAGCTTCCAATAGACATTCATTTGTTTATTCACTGTCCATGCTCAACTTCCATAAAAGAGTAATGGTTCAGTGCAGCAGAGTGTTTCAGTGGCTTACCTTGTAAATGGTGACCTTTGTGAAGTACGTGCTAATGTTCGCCTGAGGGAGCTCTAGTTATAGTCTTTATTTGTCTCATCAGAGACTCATGGCAACTACACAGGATGTTGCTGTAGATGTTGTCTTGTAATTGCTGTTGGTGGCCGTAGTTGTTCACGTCACAGTCAGCATCTTTCCCTGGTGCAAATGCTTCTTTCAGCCAATAAAGAACTGGCTAACAAGGGCTGGATTGGTGACATTACGTTTGCTCCCTTTATAAAAAAAAGTGGAGGTTTGAGAGGGAGAATGTGGTATAGAAGCCAACCAAACTGAAGGACCTCACTTGTAATTTTACCTTTATTGGCGAAGGTAAATTTCTTTTTTAAAGATACTGCAGAATGGTTGGATTAGCATAACAAACACTTGAGGCCTGGGTTGGAGTATATTTGTTACCCTATTCCTCTGTTGTTTCAGGTTTTATTCACTTTATTTCCTCAGTCTTTCTTCTGGCGTTCCATCTTTGCTTCCCCCTTTTTACATGAGCAGCTAGCTATTCACACAACATGGTGTGACTGCATGCTTCGGAAGGAGCAGAAAAGAAAATGATGATTTTTACTACATACTTAACAGAATTAGTATTTACATATACATGTAAGTAAGTGGTAGTGAACATTGGTCATGTTTACTCTGTCACATAGGTTCCTACTCAACCTTTTTTAGTTCTCACACCCCCTTGGCTTTTAATTAACTTTCCCTTACACCTGTTCAGTATGAGAGAAAATAAATTCTGGAGTTTACTGTGCATATGCATCATCACCAGCTGCCATCTCCTCATGACGGTCGCCGGCAGTGCATCTCCAACATCGTGGTCTGTCACTTGTCTTGATGGTGCACTCTGATAGACTCATTCCCTATCCATTTCTTGATGTTATCTTCCCACTTATAGCACTGTCTTCATCTTGCATGTTTGCCTTCAACTATTCCTTCTAGTTAAGGATTCTAAGTAAAGTGGTGTCTTTTTACATGACCAAACTACTTTAGCTGTTTAATTTTGATCTGCTTCATTAATTATCTTTTCATTCCTTGGTTTTCTAGGACCTCTTTATTTGTTTTCTTCTCTTTCCATGAGAAGCTCACCATCCTTTTTATATCCGCATCTCAGGGGCCTCAATTCTTTCTTCCAAAATGATTGTTCATTGTCCACGTTTCTACAGTATACATATGCACACGAGAAATAAACAGTTAATTGTTTGTTAAGAAAACATTATTAGGTACATGAAACATGTTAGTTCCATAACGTTTTGAAACGTTTATCAGAACACGGTCAAATAATTTAATAAGACCCTTGATTATGTTTCTTGCCAACCAACAGTTTTATTCTTGATGTAGTTTTTAAAGGCATGCCCACATATCTTATTCAGTCTCTAGTTTGTTTATTGTTGGATTTGATTCAAAACAGGATTTGACGTTCTCTCTCCAATCCACAACTTTTATTTTCATTTATACTAGTACTTTTGGAATATTTCAATATTATAATGTAGTTATTTAACAAATATTATGCAAGCATAACTTTCGAGGAGGCAAAGAGTTTTATCAGAATCAGATACAGAAACAAATGGAATGTAGAACATCCAGATCACACACAGAATGATGCTTACTACCAGCTCAACAGAAGAGAACAAGTGGTAATCTTCAGACTCCGCACTGGCCACAACAGATTGAGATACCATCTATTCAACAAGCTAAAGATAGGAACTACCGATCAGTGTAACTGTGGCACTGATAAAATGACTGCTGAACATCTGCTTCAAAGTTGTCCCTTATATGCGGTACAGAGAAAGCGCAAATGGCCGACGCCAGTTCCTTCGTGAAAAAGCTTAACGGAGATTCAAATAGCCTCAAACTGACAACTGCTTTCTTTGAGAACATTCAAGTGGACGTCTGAGAGTGTACGAAGAAGAAGAAACAAATATTATCCTTTCTCCCTTGATAAACTTCTCGTACCCCGGGTTGGGAACTCACGCACTGTAGTTTCAGTTATCAACGCTTAAGAACGTGTATAGTCAAACTCAGTCAGGATTTAGGAAGAACAGATGCACTGTGGATCAGATAATTAAATTGGAACATGAAGTAAAATCATGATTTCAAAAGAAAGAAAAAACTGTTGTAGTATTTTTAGATATAGCTAGGGCTTATGATGAATGCTGGAGAGATGGTGCTCTCTTTAAAATGAAGAAGATAGGAGTAACCGGTAAAATATATAATTATTTAGATAACTTTCTGCAAGATAGATATTTCACTGTTCAGGTAAACAATGATAGATCAGAACTGTATGAACAACAAAATGGAATACCCCAAGGATCAGTAATGTCTCCTTCAATTTTTACAATAATGGTAAATGATTTAGGCGAGGAATTTAATGATATAACAAATAAATTGTCACAGTTTGCAGATGATGTTGCTATATGGAGGACTGGGATACATCTGCCAAAATTATATAAGGATCTACAGAAGCAAATAAATAAAGTATGTAAATGGATGACAAAATGGGGTTTTCAGCTGAATACAAATAAAACATTGGGAATGATCTTCAGTAAAGGTAGGGTTGTAAAAAATAAAATTATAGACATAAATATCCAAGGGCAAAACATTAATACAGTGCAAACCACTCGATATCTAGGGATGATATTGGACCAACAGCTGAACTGGAATAAACACATAGATAAACTAGTGGAATCTTGCAGAGGATTGACTAACTTATTAAGATATTTGAAAGGTAATTGGATGGGGTGCAAGCACTAAGACAATGCTCACTTTTTATAAATCTTTTATCAGAGGAAAAATAAATTATGGAAGTATAATATATGACTCTGCTGCACACAGTAACAAGATTAAATTAGACAGAATTCAGCATCAGGCTTTATGTACAATGCAGGTGCAATCAGATCAACATCAATGGGAGCTATAGAGGTGGCTTTAGGAATTCTACCCTTGGAATTACGGAGAAAGGAGTTAAGACTAAATTACATGAACAGAGTTATGTTAGATAAGTCTCACCCTGCATATACAGCTTTTACCAGATGCCAGCTAACAATTCAGGCCAATCCAATGAATACCACTAGATACCCTACAGGATGGAAGTGTATGGAGGAAATTGTCCATCTGGGTACTGTCATAAAATTAACCGTGATACAACGTTAAAATATCTCCAATGATACAACGTAGCGATAAAAACTAATGCGTAAGCTACTAGAATACATGATCGCCCACGCCGCGGGTCACCACCCGCCATGGAAATTAAATTGTTAGACGTGAAGGCAAAATGTTTACCCTTGGAGCGGGATGAGAATGGAGATCAGAGAAAAAAAAAAATATGACTGAAACGTGCTTGGAACTAGCAAGGCTAAAAGGATGCAAATTGGTGGGGCAAGAAAAAAAAAAATTCACGTCCCCAAGTTGACACAAGGTAAAGAAATCGACAAAAGGGACCTTAGCTATTATACGCCACAGTCATTTCTTGGACGCTTTTGCGATAACTTAGTCCGTTTATTTGAATGCAGTGATGAACGCATTATAGAAGATTCTAGAAAATATTTGAAAAGTAACTTTTTCTTAATAATAATGTTAGGAATATAAAACATAGCTGGCCGGATGGCCCATCTTGAGCAGTGAAATAATATGCTTTCATTTATACAGACAGATAGATAATAAGAAAGATATTGACAAAAGACTGTGTTGTTCATATCAGCGAGCGTCTGCATTGAAACAAAAATGTCCCTAATTTTCAAAAACTGCAGTCTTGAGACTCAAGGCGCTAAAATCTAGTTGGTGTGAAAGAGAGGGGATGGGCTGGAGAATTGTGGCTAAAAATAACTTTAAAGGCAAAATTGTGTAGGGGAAGGCGGAGTTGGTTCAAAAAACAAGTGTGTTTTTTTTTTGAAACGCAAGTAGAGACGGTCGGACCAACAGACAATAAGGCATACTTGACTGAGGTATGACTGAAATGACTTTTTGGTAGTAGGTTTGAATTTGAAAGGAAAAAAGGCGGTGATTGGCCATAGATGAATATATTATCGGCGCTCAGATGCGCATTTTTGCCATTCGTTATAAGTTGTCCTAGTAGACACAGTAAATAATATAGTGGTGTATTCCCAGAAGCAAATTGATATCTTTAGAGGGACGCCATACTAAAGCCAGCAGCTCAGCTGAGTTTTGCTAGCAATTAACTGTGTTCTATATTCATAATTCTGAGCTGTGAGTTTTTATTTGGCACCAATGTGGTGTCAAATGATGAGTTAACTAATACAAGAGTGGACCCGTGCAGTTTATATTTTGGCAGAGCAGCCTGATATTGCCCCCAAGCACGGAGAGGTGGGGCCACCAGATCTCAGCACCAGAGCTGCACATTCAAGCTACGTGAGCGTCTGGTCTGCTGAGAATTCACCAACTCAACTTATTTTCTAACACACCCTTAAAATTTCCATCAAATAACTGGACAATGTGTAGTCGCCATAGACAATGAGTGATGAGGCCACCCCAACAGCACATCCATTAAGTGTTCTCCCAAATAGAATACAACTATAAATAGTAGTAATATTAACTAGTCTAGTAACATACATATGTACACACCTTTCATTTATTATGTCATATTCATGCATTTCTTTCCTAATTTCAAAACCTTTCATATGTTCTGACCAAAATAAAACCTTGGTTCAGAACAAATAAATTTAAAGAAAATTACTATCCAAATTTTACACATCTCGAGTTAGTTCAGTGTGTTATAACACTTTATTACTATTATTAGACTTGTTAAATATCTGTGTGTGTGTATGTAAACCACCACAACACATTACATATCATTACCCTAGAATGTTAACGTAGCCACATTCATTATTAAAAAAAGATAGGTGTGAGGTCGTAGTGGTAGCAAGAAGGGCCTTCTGACAATTCACAGCTACACTTATCTCAGGAGCCTTCACAGCTGACCTCATGCATAACAATAAGTAATATCACAATCAGACAATACCATCAAAACCACTACAGGTACATTACTTACATCAATTAATAACAGTTGTGAATACAAGCTAGTGATTCCACCCTGGGAGATCAAGAAACCAAACACGGACTACCACCTAGCAGAAATACTTAAGAAAACAAATAATATAGAAATATTAAAAACACAGCCAATAAATATATACAACAAATATCAAAAGACAGCCTAACTGTGTACACAGATGGATCCAAGGGAGAGGATGGCAAATTGGGGATAGGAATATATATTCCAATATGGAAAATGGCAAAAGAATATAGCATCACGGAAAATACATCCATTTTCACTGCAGAGATGGTGGCAATACTAAAAGCACTAGAAATATTCTCTAATAACCCTCCCAAAAAACTAACAGTTTTAACTGACTCTCTTTCAACAATTAAAGCACTTAGAAACTTATCAGGTAGACCTGATATAGCAGAGGAGATATTTCTGGCTACTACATACTTATATTCCAGAGGATGTTCAGTCTTAATTGCTTGGATACCATCACATGTTGGCATAGAGGGAAATGAAAAGGCAGATAAAGAAGCCAAGAAAGGTAGATCTGATAAAAATCTAATAAATGTAGGGACGAGTAAATCAGAGATTAAGAGCTTAATTAAAGATTTAATAACAGATGAATGGAAAGCAGAGTGGGATAAAAATCTGAAAGGAAGACATGCTTATAAGTTGTTCAAGGCTCCAACAAGAAAATGTCAGATATCTAGGGAATTGAAAATTCCCGGTAATAAGAAACTTCTCAGACTAAGCTGGGAAAAGGCTATTTCAGAATAGAAGAACCTTACTGTGCTGTATGTCTTCAAGACAATAATATAGAACATTTCTTGTTAAAATGTAAGAGGTATGACCAAATGAGAATACCAATATTAGATTATTTGCCGGCATCCAATTTACCTATAAATATAGAGGAGGTGTTAAGAGTAGACAGACCTAGGGAAATGCATAATATAGTCAAACAATATTTAACACGAACAAATGTTAATATATAGTGGCTGAAAATGTGAAGGTCTGATGCTGTTATTACAATGCTTATGACTTTTAACAGATGAAAGTCAATTAATTATCTGTTAAAGTCAGTTATATAACTGGAACCGCCAGGCCTTTACACCCCTCCACTTTAATATTATTCTTGTTCAGAGTTTGTTTGTTTGTTGGTTTGGTGGGTTGGTTGGTTGGTTTAATGTATAAGCACAATTGTGATTGTCCCTATTTACAATGATTTGACAAATGTGATGCCACTTTCTCATATCGGCAGTTTTTCATATTATTTGGAATTGAAAACAATATATATCCTAATTATAACCCATCAGAGGTTGAACGGGATATTTTTCTTCATTAATTTAAAATTTAAAAAAAAAACGTGTAGAGTAGAACTCGCAAACCCTCAGTTAAACCTAGTATCAAATGATTGTCTTTATAGCATCTGTAGTTATGCGGGAACATTTTCACTGGGCTACAGTCGTTGTGTGTCACCGGGGGAGAGAAGATGAACACTAGTGTTTGCTAGTTCGCGTTATGTCAATCATATCATTATCCAGGGTTTTCATTATTTTGATTTCTTTGAAATAATTTATTTTAAAGTTTGTCTCTTTATCTCGTCATTATCCTTAATACCTTTCAGCTTACAATGGAGCACAGGTGCTCTAAAACAACAAACCAAGCCCTCTTGTCTTGTGTCGTCTGTTCTAGAGCCCCTTTATCATATATATCATTATATGATAAAGGGGCTCTAGTCTGTTCAAGATGTCTGTCCCCAGTTTTCTTACCTTTGTGCGTGTGTTTTTTAATCTCCCTCTATTCCTGTTACCATAGAACAGGCACCGCCTTGTAGTGCCATCAACTGGTTTTCTTAGTCTGTTTCTTTGCCTACCACACACTATTTACTTACACATGACCAATATATATATGAGAAAATCTCACTAAGGTGCGATGTTGCGCCCATATTAACGCACGTGCTAATGCAACTGATCAAACAGAAAGCCGAGTGTTCGCAGCAGTCTGTGCACCATCTGAAATAATCTCGGCCTGCTTGCCTTACTGTATTTTAACAACTCTTGAGGGTTATGTGAATGAAATCCCAATTGTCAACCCGTCGGCATACCCGATTCCAGGTGTGTGGTATACAGTACTTCTATTTCCACAAATACAGGTATATTGAATGAAAACACTTGACCATAACCACTCTTAAGGTCTCTTGTTTTGGGGACGCTCTCGTCTTGTGAATGAATACAATTGCAAGCTCGTTCTCTTTTCCGCCCAAGCTCGTTCTCTTTTCCGCCCCTCATCGCTTCTGTCCCCCACCCCCTTGTTATTTGAGAACAAAATAAGTAAATAAATAATTGGGCTGCTGAAAAACTAGCAAGGGGAGTAATATATCATTTTAAAAAAAAGAAAATGGTATGAGTCAGTTTTACACATGGGTGGTAACACCAGAAACAATGGGACGTAGGTTGAAATGAAAAACAATGGGTCGCGTGTTCGATACGGCCTCAAAAAAATAAATCACAGACACAGAAATAAGGGGTAAGGTGAGGGTTAGGTTTAGGCAGGGGCGTACTTAAAGCACTTGGCACCCGGGGCGAATCTTACCTCTGACACCCCCCCCCCCCATAAATAAACACTTTCAAGTATATTTTTAGCAGTAAGTACTGTACTATCATAATAGTTTCCGATGGCACCCCCTCTCCTGGCTGTCACCCGATGCGGACTACCCCCTCGCACCCCCTTTAGTACACCACTGGGTTTAGGAACCCTAAACCTAACGATGTCAGCGACTTATTTGTATGACATCAAAGAACACGAGCCACTGTTCTTCATTTCATCCATATATCTTTCTGTATTGCTAATCTCATCCTTCTTTCATGTGTTAATATTATTATTTTTATGTGGTTATAGTGTCCATCGTCTTTTCTCTTGACCAGTCTATCTTTCTCGTCTTTGTCGCCAGCTTGTAACTGTGGCTGACGAAGGGTGAGCCCCCACAAAGACCTTCAGCAAATTTATTACAAGTTCACCTGTTCTGTGCCATTCACTCAAGTTCTTTCCATGTCTTCCGCATCCATTTCATACCTGTCTGTAGTTTTCATCTCTGTGTGTTATTCAGGGTTCGTAGCGACCTGGAAAAACCTTGAAAAACCTGGAAAACGAAAAAAAAAATTCCAGGCCTTGAAAAGCCTGGAAAAATGGCTATAAGCCTTGAATTTTCCGCATCGGACCTTGAAAAATAATACGAAATCGAAAGTTCGTTACTTTGTGTCCATTTTTTGGTTATTGATGGTATTTTTCGCAACAACAAACGCGACGAGTCTAAAAATAAATCAGCGTTTACGCCATTAACGCAAAGCGCCGAAAACAAAACCGCCGAAACTTATGGAAATGCGCAAAGGGAAGTAAAAATTGTAAAGTTACCGTACAATTTTTACTTCCCTTTGCGCAAAGTTACCGTAAAATGTTTACTTCCCTTTGCGCATTAAATCCATTTCCAGAAGTTTTCGGCGCTTTGCGTTAACGACGTAAACGCAGATTTATTTTTAACACTCGTCGTAAGTAATAAATTCGTTTATCTCATTTATAAAACCTATTTAAATAAGTCCAGTTTATTATATTTATGATGAAAAGACTTATCCCGTTCTACCTCTGAAGGGTTATAGGCTAATTAGGATAGGCCTAGGCCTACATGTTTTCAATTTCAGATAACATGAATAACCGCCGATACACGAAAGTGGCATCACATCTGTCAAATCGCGGTAATTAGGATAAATGAAAATCAGCAATTTTGTGGATAGGCCTATGTTATTTAAAATTTTAAAAAAATATTTAATTAAATTTTAAATAAAAATCTAAACAAACAAACGAAACAAAACCCAACAAAAATAGTAAAGATGGGGGGGGGGAGTCTCCAGTTAGATATTTAATAGATTTTCACTTATCATAAGTATTACCCTCCCAATTACTATATATATTACCTTTTGTTCTAGTTAAATATTGTTTGACTATTATGTATGCGTTTAGAATTTTGAATTGGTAAATATACATAGCTTAGGCCTACTCATAAGTTATTTGTGTTCCTTTTTTTTTTTTTTTTAAACTAACACTACTAGGAGACCTACAGATGTGACATCATTTGTGACCAAGGAAAAAACTCTTGAGAGCTGAGATTATTTGGACTCTTTTTTTTTTTAAGTGAAAAGTCACCATAGTTTTAATTCAAATTTCATATGCAACAAGGGACATATTCTCTTCTGTGATAGTTTTGATTCAGCCTTCAGCTTTATTTCCAGACCTGAAATTCAGATTGGTGCATTTGGAACAGTAGCGGAAAATAGGAAGCATTTTCCTGTAGCACTGAAGAAAAAACAACTCAAATTGAAAAAGACAAATCATCCTGTGTTTTGTGCGACAGAAGATAAGGCATGCCGACAGTCACCTGGCATGATACGAAAAGATTTAACCTTATATCCACTGTTCACTCCAATGATAATATAAACAAGACAGTTAGAAAGACAAATTCTTTAGGGCAGAACAATTCAGAAGCCAGTGATTGCAGAAAAATACAGCAAAAGTATGGGAGGTGTGGAAACTTCAGCCAACTAGGTGCAAGCTACCCCTACCCACACAGATCCTATTTTTATATTATTTCTTAGTTGAAACTGCCCTGGTCAATGGGCATATAACCTACAACACTGCCAACTCTACAAAAAAAGATCAAAGCGAAGATTAGGATGTCAGTATGACTCTTATTGAACCTGCTAGGAGCCGCGCTAGCGTAGTGGTTACCACACCGCTCTGGCGACCAGGTGATCCAGGATCAAACCCAGTCGATGGCATTTGAGGATTTTTCGTCAACCGGGATTTGGACTGGATTAACTCGAGACCTGGCGAGAACATTTGAAGGTGTGTCGTCGACCAGGGATTGGCGGCTCCTGAGCCGACCCAGCTCTAATGGGTACCTCCGAAATCGGCGAGTATCTGCCTGAATGGCGAGGGACACCTGTCTCTGTACAAGAAAAAAGGGATACTCACGTAAAATCAATGTCAGGTTAGACATTAATAATAACCTGAGATTTCACCTCGAGTATTAGCGGGCGTACAAAAAAAAAAAATTGAACCTGCTATTCTTCGACGCAATGAGACACCTTCAAAACAACATGACTTACTGAGCACCACTTCATTGATAAAAAAGTAAAGGGCAAGGTACAAACCAGACTGTAAAGTGTGTAATGCTGCAGGGAACAGAAGCCAGACTTGCATGTACTGCCCAGATTGCAATGTACCTCTATGACTGATACCCTGCTTCAAGTTATACCACACAGTCAAGGATTATCAACGTGGATCGTTGACAAAGACTCTTGCAGAGGCCTACAGCTACAACTTCAACCCCAGTTAATGAAAAAAGCAGCTCAGACTCCAACTAGACGTACTTAACTACTCAAACATTTACAAACGCTCATTGTCAGATGCCACAGACACAGAATACATTCAAAAAAGACAAACACGAAAAATACAGTTTTTTTTAAAACATTTTATTCCAATTTTATTAGCCTTTTATGTTGATATACGTGGTTAATCGTTAAATCAATACGTCAATCAAGCTTATTTTATTCATTACCATCCATGTCACTAACATTTTATTGTGCTGATGTTGAACAAATTCACTAAAAACTTGGAAAAGATGTCTGTTTTTCAATCTTTTATGAATTAAAAAAAAAAAAAAAGTTCTTTTTAAAGAAATCTGCAAACACCCTTGGTAATGGGAGACGGTAATGCTCCGGATTGCTGATCAGCAAAGTGATAATTATATCTGAGAAAATTAGATGAGGAAAATATTAGAGTTTCCCATCCTTGAAAATCACGTGCTGGACCTGGAAAAACCTGGAAAAAGCCTGGAAAATGCTTGAAGAAATTTGCTATGAACCCTGGTTATTGTTGTTTTTAGTTTCCCGTTACCCCTCTTACCCTGTGGATTCCAGAACAAGGACTGCCTTGTAATTCTATGAGCAGGTGTGTGTCATCCATCACAACGTCATTTTCTCATCTCTTGCTCCACTGGCACTTGTCTGGTTCGTGTAATCAGTTCCACATTAGTCATCTTATCATACCACTTCAGTCCTATTCTACGCAAGCACCCGTTTATGAAAGTCTAGCTTATTTGGTTGTTAAGGTGCATCATACTCGATTCATATCCATCCATTTCGTCTCTCTTTCTATCTATCTATTTGTCTATATATCTCGATCTATCCCAACCCTTCCCGCCAAGTGAATTTTATATACTCTTAGATATGCTATTTTTGTCATTTGTTTCGGTATGCTCAGAACGGAAGTATCTTTTGTAATAATTGAAAGTTATTGATGGATATGTTTAGTTTTAACATAGACAGGTGCACGGAATGTATAAAATGTTTCAGGACACCAGAATTCAGCTAAAAGAGGTAGTGGTATCTGTTTTGCAGGAGACTTTTGTAGAGCGATGTTGTAGCACTCGCTGGTGGTGGTAGCTTTAAATGTCTCTAGCAGACGACTCGCAGCCGCGGCTCTTAAAATCGTCTCTCATTTTACGACTCTGCCTGTCTGCCATTATGGCTGCAGAACAGTTCTTGTTAGGTTTTAGTGTCGGATGCGGGTTAAAACTGGAATATGGGGAGGGGGGGTCAACGCAGATAATGGGGTGAAGTACGAATGTGTGTGCGATAGAGGGAGAGAGAGAGAGAGAGATAGATACATAGAGAAGGAAAGAAAAGCTAAAAAATCCCTAACTTTTTTACATGGGGAAAGAGAGAAGGAAAGAAGCTTAAAAATTAGAACTGTTTTTTACACGGAGAGAGGGGGAGAGAAAAGGAAAGAAGAAGCTCAAAAATGTATACCTTTTTTACGTGGAGAGAGAGAGAGAGAAGGAAAAGCTGAAAAATCCTTAACTTATTTTACGTGTAAAAGAGAGAGACAGAGAGAGAAGGGAAAATGAAGAGCTAAAAAATCCCTAACTTTTTTACGCGGGAAGAGATAGAGAGAGAGAGAAGGAAGGAAGGAAGGAAGGAGAAGCCCAAAAATCCCTAACTTTTTTTACGTGGAGAGAGCCAGATACAGAGAGAGAGATGTGGAGAAGGAAAGAAGGTAAAAATTCCTAACTTTCTTTTATACGTGGAGTGAGAAAGAGAAGGCCGGGGAGGGGGCAGACCTAAAGAAGGACTGAAGAAGCTCAAAGATCCGAAACGTTTGTTTTAAAGTGACTCCGTGACCAGCCATATGTAGCCCAAGCTCAGAAAGTTATTTTTTTTCCATTTCACACAGCTCTTCAACAACAAAAACGTGCCAAACCCTTCTGACCTGTGCCATCCGTTCAAGGGATTTTTCAGCTTCTCCTTTCCTTCTCTATGTCTCTCTCTCTCTCTCTCTCTCTCTCTCTCTCTCTCTCTCCACGTGTCTTCTTTATCCCTTTCAAATGTCTCAAGTTCTCTTCTCTATATATGTGTTGCTGGGTTGTTGGTTTTATTTTTTTTTTTGGTTTCCCGCTTTTTCTCTTACACTGGGGAATCCAGGAAAGGGACTTCCTTGTAAAGCAATCAACTGAGCCCAAGCTCAGGATGTTGTTTAATCCATTTCGTGTCATCATCGTCAATAGTTGTGTCCTGTCTAGCCGCAGCGTCTACTACTCCGCATCCTGATCCACTGCTGTTTGTCAGGCTATTTCCGTCAGTTACACATTAGTGATCTTGTCATGCCATTTGAATCACTTGTGGACCACAGAAAGGCATTCCATTTCGTATTCTTTTTATAATTATTAGAAACACGTATACCCGTGAAAACGATGACGTAAAAATGTAAGGCAACATTTTAAACTTTCATCACCTACAGCACATTTAGAAGACTGAGAAGTTGGAATATGTAAATAGAGTGTAATTTGACTAATTACATAGCAGTTCTTAAATCACAACATTTTAAAAAATGTACGGTAATCTTTGTCACGAAAGGGGTTTGTTGGTGTTGAAATCTAAAGTTATCCTGGACCAAAAAGATGTATCAGATGATACCAGGATAGTGCCAGATAAGAGACTGGTCTTACAAAAAATACCCCCTTTTCTGAAAAGAATCAGGGTGTATTGACATCAAAGGTAGAATCCAGCTGTATAAACCTCCAGGTGTGATGAGAGTGGATGTCCTGAAAGTCTGTTTGCTCCCTTTTACGATTCTCCCCTGATATTATGTGTTATTATTATTTTCTATTATGGCTAATTATGCTAGGGGTACTAATTATAGTCTATCTATATATATAATATGTATCAACAAAACTTGGAACTCAATTTAAATAATTTTAGCAAGTCTGGTGGTACATATTTACAATTTATTTAACCTATACCGTTTCTCTTTTCGGTTAGGTAACTTATAATGAATCAAATGTATTTACATAATGAAATAAATAAGCATGGAATATCAATTATCAAAATGAATCAATATGATGAATTTTCACCTTTTGATTAACCATTATCTAATACATATATGTTTTGTCACTCTTACTGGACTGTGAAGTAGTGATTATCATATTTATGTCCACAAGGATTCATCATACACTGTATTTTTATCTTTTTATTGTATATATTAGAGGTAGAGTCTGAATAGGCTGACCAGTGGCTTGGGTTTGCCACCTATCTTCTATGTAGAAATCAATCACTCTCCCGCCATGGACTAACACGTCTGTGAATTGCCAGGCAGTAGACGCTGGGTATCTGACTCCAATGACTTTAAGAGCACTTGCACCTCAGAGTTCAACAGAGTTAGATGATTCATACACTTCTGGTAGTTTGCAGGATAAAACCTGGAATACAAATAATCACAACCCCTGTATGGTCCAGCACTATTCTGTCCTCACACACAATGGACATAACAAACAGTGTCAGACATTGTGCTAACATATGCACAGGACAATTTACCTCAATACCACTCACAGCCAGTTCACTGTGACTACACTTTCCTTATAAATCCTAAGTTAGATCCAGTTGTCCATGATCCGCCTTCATACAATGATTTGGTCTAGTATAAAGCACTAAGTAATACCTTGATCAATTCCTTAAAACAATTCCTGTCATCCTTCCTTATGTCCCTGGTAAATGTGTCGTTCCTTTAAGAAATACTCCTTCAAACACTTTGTCAAACTTACAGACGTACTTTGGCCGTCATTCTCAATTATTCTACACATTTTACAAGGCTGGCTTTCGTCTCCAAGAGTTTACACATGCTGCACACTTCCTAACGCACAAGTGGATTATTACAGGAAAATTACATAATTATATACATATATATATATATATTCATTCTTACCCTCAGGCAATACATGCAGGCTGTTAGTGGGATCTAGGTCTGCCAGGCAGATGCGGTTGGCAAAGGTACAAAACGTTTACACTTTTACCGCTTTCTTCTGTTCAGCTGTATTTTTTAAATGTTGTGGCCTCAATTTAGCCAAGGGCAAGGTCTTATATACTAGCACATTCGCCGTATCGGATGACATGGGGCAAAAAGGGTGTTAAAAATATCAAAATGAGGCATAATTTTGCCTTCTGTTCAATTAGCAAAATTTTAAATATTCATTATCTTTCTTATTTATGGGGCGATTTTGGTCATTTAAAGCTTGAATTATTCTATGAATTATTTTGTATTGATCTATCTACTAATTGGTTAGTTTGCAAAATGCATTTTAATATATGCATGCTTTAACTAGCTAAATTGGGAATAACCTGATGTAACGAAGCCCTTTCCCTCAATATTTCTATCATACTAAAATACTATTCCAGAAAGTTTTTACACCTACCTCTAGCGTAACATTCCCGTTGTTGAATTATATAATCCTTTCCGGTGATACTTCTTTATTCTTTCCAAAATTAAATGGCATTGTACCATCGGTTACACAAAATGGGCCTCTATGTTCAAGCCTAGTACGTTTTACAATACACACCAAGAATGACGCGTTTTCATTGGTTAGTGTATCAGAGAGTTCTCAACATATGGCGTGCGGTATGGTCAGATTTACTCCTAAGTATACAGAAAACCGTGTTGTGAGACAGACTAAATCACGACAGTCTTTAAAATTGTTGCCTTGACAGCCGTCCTAAATAAATACTTTAAGATTATCTCGGTTCCTTCCTCACGTGAGCGCTACATAAAGTTGACCATGAGCAAAGACTGCTTCTGGTAGGTATAGACCTACATGATCAAATGATTGTCCTTGAGCTTTGTTGATTGTAATGGCAAACGCTAAAATCACAGGAAACTGGCGATATGAAGGCTGGTATTATTTGGCTCTAAGCTAATGCGTGGAGTGAAAACTCGTCCACCTTAATTACTGCTTGTGATGGTTTTTGTGTGTTTTTAAACAATTAAGTCCTCTGTCTTTAGTTTTACCAGAACGTTGAACTTAAGGGGACAAAAAAACATGGGGGGAAAAAAAGGTATTTGGTGGCCCTATTATTGTGAAACTAAATTATTAAACTTCTCCCTTACTTCACGACGGGTTATTTCCGAAGATATCTGTGAAATCTGAACAAAGTAGATGATTGGCCTCTGTGTGGAATGATTATTTTGAATACTGATGATAAAGTTAACTCAAGGCAATGCGCGCCTTTCCGTATTTTCTCGAAATGCTGATGCGTTTGTTTCATATGTCGCTAACTTTAATTAAGAAAACTGTTAATGTGTCGATTATTATCATTGAAATTGCTATTGTTGCTAACCTTGAAGTGAACCAAGACTTTACGCTCTTCCTTCTTGTGTTCGGAATTTAGCTGTGTACGGGAGATCACTTATTCATGTCTTCATTATTGTGGCCATTAGTCACGTGAAAGATCTTTCACAGGAATTACCTTCAGATTATAATTCCATGGGTCTCCCCCCCCCCCCCCCCCCCCCCCCCCCCCGATCTGCAAAGAAAATCACGCTGGAGAAGTTGTCACATCTCTCTCCACGCGGATTCTTACTTTTGCAGGTGTCGGGACCCAAAAAAAAAGTTACGTTAGTACACTGTATTATCTGGCGTTGATTGAATGTTACGTTAGTACACTGTATTATCTGGCGTTGATTGAATGTTAAGTTAGTACACTGTATTATCTGGCGTTGATTTAATGTTACGTTAGTACACTGTATTATCTGGCGTTGATTGAATGTTACGTTAGTATACTGTATTATCTGGCCTTGATTGAATGTTACGTTAGTACACTGTATTATCTGGCGTTGCTTGAATGTTACATTAGTACACTGTATTATTTGGCGTTGATTGAATGTTACGTTAGTACACTGTATTATCTGGCGTTGGTTGAATGTTACGTTAGTACACTGTATTATCTGGCGTTGATTGAATGTTACGTTAGTACACTGTATTATCTGGCGTTGATTGAATGTTACGTTAGTACACTGTATTATCTGGCGTTGATTGAATGTTACGTTAGTACACTGTATTATCTGGCGTTGATTGCTGTTAGTAGAAATACTTTGGGTTTAAGAATTGGTTTTCCTCTGAAGTGGTACCTAGGAAAAAAAATAAAAGAAAGTAAAAACACCATCTCATGTACTTTAGCTGGCCAGTCATTTTAACACCTGTACCTTACTTTCTAGAGCGTCCAGTGGCAGAGTTTTTAGAGCTTTAGCTACTGGAAGAAAAGTTATCGGGTTCGTAGCCAGCTTTCGTCACGCTCCAGTCGTCCCAGCTGTAAACCAATACCTGACTCTGCTCTTGAGTGAGGGGAGGCAGAATCAGCCAGGACTGGAACAGGTCAAATCTCTCTCTCCCCCCGGGCCGTGTCATAAAACTGAGACCTAATTACAGTAAAGTCTCCCTGCGGCAGTTTCTGCTATGAGACTGTCTTTACCTTTATTTTCTTTGTCCATTTATATGAAGACACACAATACCTCTCCTTCTCTCCCACTCTCTCTTTTATGCAGTATATGTCTTGCCTTTTTTTATTATCGACTTATTCTCTCGTTTTTTTTTTGTGTTTTTTTTTTACGTTGAATGGTGTAGTGGTATTGATGGTATTGTATGATGATGATGGTACTACATGTAAATTGTATGAGGCCAGCTGTGAAGGCTCCTGAGATAAAATGTAATTGAGAATTGTCAGAAGGCCTTTCTTGCTACCACTACGACCTCACACTTAATTTTTTTTTTTTTTTTTTTATTGAATGTAGCTACGTAAAGTGTCTAGGGTAATGATGTGTACTGTGGTGTGATAGTTATAAATATACCCATATATATTTAACAAGACTAATAAGATTAACAGGTGTTAAAATACACTGAACTAACTCACGTGTGTAAAGTTTTTT